>BKCP01009515.1:1355391-1375406 GCA_008636005.1 Striga asiatica
CAATTTATTTTTTACTCTTTAAATTATAAAATGTCGAGCTCTCGTGGTGGTCGTGGTTCGAATTTCGGACAGAAACGTAGAAATATCGGCAGCGGCCCATCTTCGTCGAGACCTCCATTGCCGGAATTTGCGAGTCCATCGATACATGTGGATATTCCCGGTGTCGCCGATGACATTGATGAGGCGACGATCGAGCGCATGTTTGGCTCAATTCAGCCTGAGCAACAAGAGCAACAACAGCCGTATCACGACCATTTCGATGATATATTTGGAGAGTCCCCGCCGAAGGTTCAGCAACCGACGCAACAGCAACAGCCGGACCCGGAGGTCCCAGACCCGGGCCACCCGGCCTCTGCCTTCGCCCGTGCCAGACCGGCATCTGCCATATTCAAACAACATTACACGAAGGTGGCCAATCCGAAAAGAGGTGAGAATCACTTTTTAGCTGTTTGCAACTACTGCCCGGCGAACGACAAGAAGCATTACCATTTCGAAAAAGGCGACCGGTACGGATCGTTGAAACGACACTTAGAGAGGGCTCATCCGACAAAATTGGGAATTGACAGGGCACAGACGCAACTCCCGAGTAGTAGCGCTGTATCTGCCACGATTGGTACAGGTACGCCATCTTTATTTCAGTACTCGCATGAAAATCATCGACGTCATTTAGCTGAATTTCCGTTTAGCTTTGGTAATAGTGATTTATATGAACATTTTGCTCAAATGGCTTTGAATCCGGCTGCCCACCGGGTTCCACGTACTACTCTTACTCGCGATATTCGAAAAATAGTGGCGGAAAAAAAAGTAATTTTGCAAGAAACTTTTAAATCTTTAAATCATAGAGTATTCATTTGTGCTGATATCTGGTCTGATCATTGGCAAAATAATTTCTATTTGGGAATTACTTGTCATTGGATAGATGAAAGTTGGAGTTTACAAAAACGTTTAATTGCTTATGTTGCATTTCATGAACGACACACTGCTTCTAATATTGCTCGTTTAATTTCAAAAATTTTGGATAAATATCAAATAGGTAAAAAAGTGTTTTCCATTTCCTTTGATAATGCTACTGCAAATACTGCATCTATACGTGAACTTACCGATATTTGCACTCCAATTTGCGGCGGAAGATTTTTTCATATTCGTTGTATATGTCATGTCTTAAATCTCTGTGTACAAGCTGGTTATCATGCTTTTAAAAGATTCAGTCACGCCAATTAGGGACGCTGTTAATTATTTACATAAACGTCCCCATGAAATAAAAGCATGGGGACGTTTTTGTAAAGATCAAGGGGTGAAACCTAAAAAATTTCAACCCGACGTTCCTAACCGGTGGAACTCGACATTTAAAATGTTGAGTGACACGGTTCCGTTTATGACACAATTGCAGAATTTTTTTAACCATTCAAACCGTAAGGACTGTGATGTCCGAGTGTCAACAAGAGATTGAGAGAACTGTAATGCACTTATTCAATTTTTAGAAACATTTCAAAATGCTACTAACATGCTTTCAGGTGTTTATTATCCTACTGCTCAGCTTGTGTTAAGTCAAGCTATAGCCATAATGTGGGCTTTCAAGGATCTTTACAACTTGAATTTTAATAAATATGGCTATTTAGTTGAGGAAATGTTAAAGAAATAGTTAAAATATTATTATTTCATTCCTGATACACATTTAGTTGCATGTTTGTTAGATCCTTCGGTACGTGAAGCTTGCTTGGTAGAGCAGCTTAACATGTATTATAATTATATGTATGAACTCCCAATCCCGACTGATGTCCCAACATACAGTCAAAAACCCAACGTACTGCTGCTCGTCGAGCAAGCAAAAAATCTGTTGTATGATATGTTTAGGGAAACAACGATTGCACAAGGTGAACCTCCCAGCACATTTGTTCGTGGCGGCGGGGGCAGCAGCAGCGGGTCTTCTTCTTACGGTGGTAGTCAAGTAGGCGCTTCGAACTTTCAGGAGTGGTGGGCATCATTAAATCCCTACAAGAATGTTGGCGTTGAAAGGGCAAAGGGAACTGGATACTATGAGCTTGATCACTACCTAACGTCAAATTTGATACTTACGATTGCTCGTGAACCAAGTCCGCCACTAAATTTCGATGTCTTGGACTGGTGGTCGAGAATGCAAGGCATATATCTTATTCCTTGCTTGATGGCCAAAGAGATTTTCGCCATCCCATCATCTATAGTTGCGGTCGAACAAGCCTTCAGCGAGGGAGGTTATATGCTCGATGCACGACGATCGAGGCTTACGCCTGAAAATCTACAAGCACAAATGCTGCTGATGGATTGGAAAAAGGCCGAACGAAGGATGCAAACGACTATGTACGTAGATGAAGAAGCAGACGACGACGATGACGCATCCGATTTTACGAGTACGACGAGTGGTGGAACCGGAATAGAAGATGACGAGTATGACTATTAGAGACAACCACTCGTGTACAGGTAAGTAAATCGAAAGAACTACGTGGATTTTGATTCCCAATATAAGGGATACGTAGGCAACTTAATTGACATTTATAAGTTAAAATATCATTTTTTTTTCCAAAACAAAAAAAAAAGTTCAAGTTATATGATATTTTAACTTAATAAATGTCAATTAAGCTCAAGTCCAATTTTTTTTTTTTTAAATCAACTTTAAAATATCTAAACATAACAAGAATTAATTTGCCTCTAGAAAACATTGTTCAGAAATTCAGGCAATAATATCAATTATTCCAATAATGCCCCGCCCACAATATCCATTGTTGTATAGTAGACGACTAGACGTATTAGAGAGTGCGACGCAAGTTCCACAACGGAGATTGTGTGCGTGGCATTATTGGCGTAATTGATGTTATTGCTTTGATCATTATTTGGTCAATTTTTGGAATTTCTTGAGCTGTAAGTAAATTAATAAAAAATACTTGGACTTTTTGACACAGTACTAATACGTAAGCACCTTAATCCTTAAGTTAAAATATCAATTAAAATAAGTTAAAATTACATCAGTAGAAGGATGTTTTATAACGGAGACAATCGCAGTTGGCGTCGTTTACGAGGTTCTTAACGTTTAACAATCTTCCAACATAACAAGAAAGCTGTAGTCTTTTTCACACACCACTGAAAATATTATTTATACAATAATCCAATAGTTTTAGTGTGTGTGGAAAAGACTGTAGCTTTCTTGTAGTGTTGGATGATTGTTGAACATTTAAGAACCCCGTAACCGATGCCAACGGCAATTGTTTCTGTTATAAAACATCATTCACAAATTTAAACAATAACATCAATTACATCGATTATGCCACGTCCACATTCTCCCATTGTGGATCCTGCTTCACACTCTCGCATACGTCTACAATATAGCAGTTAGAGTTCTATGACACAGGCCGACATATAAATTCTTCAGTACTTGAAGTTTGTTGAAGTTTGTTTGTGTATACTATCTCTATATTGTTGTATTGTAGGCGTATGAGAGAGTCATAAGCAGCATCCACAATGAGAGAATGTGTGCGTGGCATAATCGGTTTAATTGATGTTATTGCGTTCAACTCTAATTGGTAAACTTTTCGAATTTCTTAGAACTGAAATCCACAATGAATCACGACCTTAAAAAACGAATGCCTAATATTGAAACTTAAAAGAACTACGTGGAGTTTGATTCCCAATATAAGAGGTACATAGGCACCTTAATTGACATATGATATATTATACTTATTAAATGTCAATTAAGCTCAAGTCCTTTTTTTTATCAACTTTAAAAATATTGGATTATTGTATAAGATTAAAGTGAAGTGTTGTTGACCGAATGTAAGCTTACCGGTATATTGTTTTGCATTCACATCACTTTAAAATTGAGTTCATCGTCCCCGAGGATGACTAAGTGCGTGTCATATTACTCTACTTTATGCTATAGCAAGTTTATTAGAGAGTTGAAAACATAATATATATTATATAAAGAAGACCGTGGGCGTGGCATCATTGGTGTCATTTGATGTTTGTTTGTTAATTTGGATACGGGATACCAACACCGCGCACCACACCGACACGATTCAGCTCTCGGCATCTTCGCCATTGATTTTCCACTCCACCAGATTGTAAAAGTTCAACATCAAATAAAAACAATAACATCAATGACATCAATGATCCCTCGCCCAGAGTCATCTTTATATATTATGTTTTCAAGTCTCTAATACACATGCTAGAAGGGTAAATTAGATAAATTTGACACAAACCTAGCCATTGTCGAAATTCTTACTGAATTATCCAAGAAATGATTGCAAAACAATATACCGATAAGCTCGCATTCGAGTCATCCACACTTCACGTTAGTTTGATAAACTACTCCAATAGTTCTAGTGTGTGTGAAAAAGACTGTAGCTTTCTTGTAGTGTTGGATGATTGTTGAACATTTAAGAACCCCGTAACCGATGTTAACGGCAATTATTTCTGTTATAAAACATCTTTCTCAAATACATATGTTAATTCAACAGTATCTTGAGTTTCATCAACGTCATCATGCAATCCGACTCCAATACACAGTCTGGAGTAATATATCCGTTCTTTTTGTTAGTATCCTCAAGCATGTTACTTAATAGATGTTGTCCAAGTTATCATCTTTGCTGTGCAAGATGTTGATACTATTATTCCACAGCCCCTTACGGGTACATACCTTTTCACGCATAACTGGTACCGTTGGATAATGATATAAAACTAATGTCAAATGTTGATGACTCAACTGCAAGTTTACCATAACATTATTTTACATCTCTTTTCTCGACATTGAGTACGTATTCAAAAGATAACTAAGTCTGTATAAGCGTTCTGTTGTTTGTGTTATTGCAGGCGTAATCTAGCATTGAAAGCATAATATGTAATGGAGAATATTGACCTGATATCATTATCCTAAATGAAGTTAATGTTTTGAGTTCATCTTCTAAAGTTCAAATATTAACTCAAAAACATTAACAACAAAAGGGAATTGTGATGTCATGTCAATATTCTTTATTATGTATTATGCTTTCAATTCTAAATTTCGCCTGCTATGGCACAAACAATAGAACGTTTATACATACTTAGTTATCTTTTGAATTCTTACTTAACGTCAAGCAGAGGAACGCAAAATAATGTAATGATAAAGTTGCAGTTATGTCATAAACATTTAACATTAGTTTGATAGCATTATCCAACAGTACAAGTGATACGTGAAAAGGTATGTACCCTTATGGAATTGTGGGATAATAGTATCAACATCTTGTACGCCAGATAACTTGGAAGACAGCTTCCGTTAAGTAACATGCTTGAGGCCGCTAACAAAAAGAACGGATATATTACTCGAGACTGTGTATTGGAGTCGGATTGCATGATGACGTTGATGAAAATCAAGATATTGTTTAACTAACATAGTAAAATTGAATTTCGCAAGTCCTACGAAATAACACTATACCGGCGGAACCGCCGATCAATCAAAACCGGTAATACATCTCAACATATTTTTTATTTACCAAAAAAAAANTTTAATTTATTGATATTTTTAAATATAAATAATATTTCATAGATATAGTTAACTTAATTTTTAAGCTATTTAATTTATTGATATTTTAAATATATAATACTTTATAAATATTAAATATAGTTGACTTATTTTTTAAAAGATTGGTCCCACCATATATCTATTACTCTTAATATATAAAAAGATGGCAACAGCCTCCTTCGGTCGACACGTGGCGCAAGGATTTTATGAGCCTACGTCGTTCACAATCAAAACGACGCCATTTTGGTAAGGTTATTTCTGGATCGTTGGATTTTAGAGATTGAATCCCTACCGTTCGTCTGACCCCCCTCCCTATGTTTCTCATTCTTCACGACTTTGTGACCTTCGATTGTTTGTGAAGCGTGAAGGAGAGCCGTGTTTCGATGTTCTTCCGTCGTAGAAGTTGCATGGTGCCTCGGGTGGTTTCTTCTGCTGATGAGTGGGCTTCACGATGGGGGTCGGGCTGAAGCTTTGTTCGTGTGATGTTCACCCTGGGGATAGGGCTGACGATCTGGTTAGATGTAGCGACCGACATAAGTGGTTGTTGCTATTATGTGGTTTGAGATCTAAATTCCGGTAAGTTTAGGGATTTGCTTTTGCTTTTTTAGTATTGTTTAATTTTTTTGGGTATTTACTGAAGGAACAAATGGTTGAAGGTCTCAGTCTGAAAGTCACTGGTCTCAACACAACAGTAGCAACGTGAGGGGAAAGAGAACCGCCTCGTCTGCATCACAGTATCAATCGGAAGTCGGTGCAAAAGAAGGCTCTAAAAGAAAACAGAGATGGTCGGGGTAAGTAGGTCGGTCCAGATGGCTCCGAAGAGAAGTGTTGTAGCAAATTATTTTATTTTTACCGAGTACCGAATCAAAGGATTCGTTCCCCGAGTTGATCTCTCGAGGAAGGTTAGCCGAATTATAATGCATGATTATTCAAGCACAACAAGAAGAAATTAAATTCCTAAACATTCTAATTCAAGATTGGTTTGGATCTTAACTAACAACTAAGAAGTTCAGAAACACAAATTTAGAAATCAAAGCAAAAGAAATCAATCGACAGTGATACGGAAGCTAGGGAGTCGGGGATATTTTTTTTTGTTCGAAATGCAATTAACGAGCAAGTGATCATTTGGTTAAAGGATACGAATAACCTACTCGTTTAGGGATTCATCCTCAATAACTTTCCGTAACAAGAGAATAAACATGAACGGCAAATCAACGGGTCGTTTAACACATAGGCAATACAATTACGAACAAGCCTATTTTATACGATCCAAGATCGATCAACTCATCCCCTTTGGGTTTTAAAAGTTGAATAAAGTAGACTAGAAGGTGGTTAACCGACTAATCTTTACGAGTTAACAATATCAAGCCCGAATGAATCATGTTCAAGTGAAAATCAATTGCAAGTTGTGGAATCACTCATCAACAACATTCAACAATCACTAATGATAATGAAAAACCTTTTTAAAATCAACTCGTATAAATTGAATAACCAACAAACACGAATATCACAGACGAATTCAAAACATCATCCTCTACCCCTAGCAAATCGGATTAGCTACTCGTATTGAATTCAAAAATATGAATCACAACAACCCAAGCATTCATATTCATGGATTAGATGAAAAGAAAAACTCACAATTGATAGAAAAATCGAATGTTGAACCCGAAGTGCAAGATTAATCCGAGAAAATAAAGAAGAAAAACGAGCAAAAAGCCATGATCTAATTCTTTGTTCTAGGGTGAGAATTCTAGAAAAAAATGAGTTAGGAAATTCCTTTTAGGTCTTGGAACAAGTCCCAACAAATAGGTCTCGAAAAATCGAGCAAAAACGAGAAAAATGAAAAAAAACATTTTTGGTCGCGCGCAGGCCCTAGAGGCACTAGCCTGGGCACCTAGGAGCTCTCTTGGGCACGCTAACCTGGGAAGCACCGCTAGCTCGGGCGCGCTAGCGGCGTTAAGTCCTGGGACGCTGGGAGCTGGCTGGCGCGCGTGTGGGGCGGGGCTGCTTTGCGCAACTTTGCGTTTTGGGCTCGTTTGAGCTCGTCCGAACTCGGAATTGAGTTTCGTGTTTTCCTACTTGTCGCCAACGAATTCTTCTAGTTAATTATGCTTGTCCAACCAATATTTTCCTAAATCCTATCCTCTTGAAGCTTCCGACCTACACACCAAAAACGAGAAAGAAAACAGAGAAAATCGAGAAACGAACAAAAAACACAAAAAAACTCAAAATGAAGGAAAACACGCAACAAAACACAAAACGAACTAAAAACAAAAGAAAAGTCCTAAAATGGAAGAAAAAGAAAAATAAAAAAATAAAGAAAAATGCAACAAAAATGGGACAAACAAGAAGGTTAGGCCGGTCACCCAGCCGTACTTCCCCCCAAGCTGAGGTCGTAGAGAATGCACCCGAAAATGTAAGTCTCCACCTCTTACCGTCCAAACCATCCTCCGAGATGGGTATCTGCTGGATATGATCTATAACCTGGCCACTAAATCCCGCTACAGTACCCAGAATCCTCTCCAGCCTATCTCTATCCTAACCCCCCTCCGTCCACAGTTCTTTCACCTACAGAAAGGGTAGGTGGGTAACCCATCTAGTGCTTGAAAGGGACCCTCACCAAACCACCACCCATCCCAAAAACTGATGTCTTCCTCACCCGAAGTCCAGCCTCCATTGTCTGCTATCGCGGGCAGTGGTCGTCACCCTACAGGGGTGGGCAGCGCCTCCAGGACAGTACTTCCGATGAAGATACCGGGCCCAAAGTGACTTACACTCCCTAAAATGCCACCATATCTTATAAGAGAATGAAGTGACGACATTCGAAAACCACAACAATAACTAGATTAAAGCCCTTCCCACAACAGCGAAACCAAACCGAACCAAAATGACGCCGACATTCACGAGCAACCACCCACATAGACAGAGACCCGGTCCAAGTCGCAAAACCAGAAACAGCAGAATACATGTCTAACTAGATTCGAGGCTTGAAAACCCTGCCCTGCCCGGGTAGACAACCCATAGTCCTGGAACCGGAGATCAATAACAAGCTCCACCATCCCAGCCCCGACGACCCGGGCCCTGGGCACGAGACCCGGCCATGACTCGACTCCGCCTAAGCACCCGGACGGCCCAGAAGCAAAGAAATCGAGAAAAGAATGGAAGTAGAACGGCCCGATCTCAGCCCGACCAGCCCCAAAGAGATTATCGAAGCCACAACCTTTAGATGCAGGCTCGCCGAAAACTTGCCGCCGCCCATTCTCCGGGGAACCGCCGGCCAATACCCTCCTTGGCGACTAAGGGTCAAAAACCAAAAAGGGCGGATCCACCGTCTTTCCCGAGAAGAGGAGGCCGCCATCCGACAGGCCTATGAAGATCGGTCGCATGGCCCGGTGATGTCCACCGCCGAGATGGCCCGGAGAGGCCCTGCTGAGAAGGCTCGTTGTTCGGCGGGAGGAGGTTTGTTGATTTGGAGGTTTTTCTTCGAGCCACTAGTGCATGCTTGGATACAAGTGTTTTTTAAAAAGTTGTCGAACTCAAAATCTAACTAAATTTTAACTCAACCTCATTATCATCAATGTTATCAATATAATTAAATAATATCAATAAATCATCTATACACATTACACTACTTTTAATTCATTATTCATCCACTTATATAATTTGAACTACTCATCACTTTCAATTACATCTCTTCTACTTTTACATCAATCAACTTTAATTATTTTATTTTAAATATTATATTAATAGAAATTCAAAATTTCAGCTAAACATAATTCAATCTCTTTTTTAAATAACAAAGAAACCAATAATA
The DNA here is from genome assembly GCA_008636005.1 of Striga asiatica. Taxonomy (NCBI): domain Eukaryota; kingdom Viridiplantae; phylum Streptophyta; class Magnoliopsida; order Lamiales; family Orobanchaceae; genus Striga; species Striga asiatica. The sequence goes on from BKCP01009515.1 coordinate 1,364,733, forward strand.
TTAAAAAAAAAACTTATAAAATGAAATGAAATAATTGTAGAATGTTTCATTTTTACGGCATCATTAAGATGAAATGAAATAACTGTTGTGAGAGAGCACAACAATTTGTGACCAGGGGATCATCAAATATGTTAATAGCAAAAGTTGGCGATGGCCAATGGGTACAGGGAGGACCACTTGCACAAATCCCCATATCGACTTCATACCATACAACATCCACCTACAATTATACAGAACCCTTTAGCATTATTCTTCAATATTTTATAGATTATGGTGCTTCCACCATATTATTGGTGTTACGTAGGGCTGAGCACGAGTCTTGGAGATTACCGAACCGTACCAAAAACCGAACCAAATTTATCCTCAACTAAAAAATATCCGTTGACTATTTGACTATCTCCGAACCGAGCCGTACCGAAATTTTTTTTGGTACGGTTCTGGAGATTCATAAAATATCTGTACCGAGAACCGAACCGGACCAGACCGAACCGAAAATAACCATACCGAACCGAGGAACCGAACAAGAACCGATTCCAATTCATAAAATCCATATATATATATATTATATTTTATCATATGTCTTTTTTCATCTTTGTACATAATTGTATTCAAATAAAATCTATTACAATTCATATGTATTGTACATAATTGACAAGAAAAATAAATTAATATATTCTTCTTATTACAAAATTTGATAGCCAACATGTCAAACATTTTATTAAGAAAATCATTAAGTATAACTTAATATAATTTGAATTCCGAATGTTTGAAAAATCGACCTTTATGAAGTAAGTCTTTTACAAAACTTGGAAGAAAAGTTATTTATTTAAAGGTGATATATTCTAAAATAAAAATAAATTAAAATTTATCTTTATCATAATATTAGATTAAGAACGGATATATCAATTATTTTATTAATAAAATTAAATATCTTCACTTTTTGAAAACAAACTTTATATGTACTATATCCGAATCTCACGATATCGGCCGGAAGAGATTAATTTATTTGAACATAATATATTTTCAAAATATTCTTTTATTTAACAAGTAATTATCTTTAAATTGACTATTATTGTTTATGTATGTCTTATCACTTGCGGATTTTTTGACATATAAACGTGTAGCATATAAATCTTTCAAATTAAATTATGATATTTCGCAACTAAAAGATAATTATCACTTTTTTTATAAAAATAAAAATAAAAATTAACCACCTATTCTTACTATTAATTGACGAAATATCTTTTGAAATTAAGAGAGGTTTATGATTTTCTTTCATCCATGATATGTACCATCTAACATTGCAATTAGGAGATTTTTTTTTAAAAAAAATAAAAAAATAAAAAAATCTCCAAAATCCCCGATCCATACCGAACCGACCCACTAGAATCGAATCTCCGAACCGAACCGAACCGAACCGAATTTCAGTTCGGTTCAGAACGGAGATTTGTTAGAACCGGTTCGGTTTCAGAGATCCAGTTTTTGGAATCTCCGAAGTTCGGTTTCTGTTCTGGAGATTTCTGGATCTTCGAACCGAACCGACCCGTGCTCAGCCCTAACGTAGCTCTCCATACAAAAATAATCGAATGAATAAACTAATTTGATGGACGAATATCGATTAGTTTAAAATAATATCTTAAATTAACTTTATTACTTATTATTAACTTTTTTTCATCAAATAACAATTTAAATTTAATTTACAGGCATAGTTTATCAATTTTAAAAGTATCTTTCAGTAATTTTCTATTCAGAATTATCTAACTATATAATAATACTCTCAATTATTATGTTTATCGATGTTTCGTTAATAATTTTGTTGCTACAATTTTGTTTGTCAAAGTTCAAAATTTTTTATAGTATTTTAAAAATAAAATATTTATTTTAAATAAAATCAAGTCTCTCAAACAATATAAGTTTAAAAGAGATACATATTATATTATTACTGAAAAATTAGTTGTTTTTAAATAAGTTATTTGATAAAATATTATTAGTTTATTTTTAAATTTAGAGTTAAGTAATAGAATTTGAATCCATGTGCGTTAGTAGTGGTTAGGTTGTGAGTTGGAATGTAGAGATGATGAGCAATATTTGTCCACAGTGGATCTTTCACAAGCGGAAGCATATATCATGACTTCTTAAAAAATATCCTGCTGCAATACATCAACATCATCACACTATATTCTAGAATCCACTAGCGAGTGCTTTGAAAAATATGTCAATCAATCAAATAAATTAAATTCAGCATGATAAATTTACAACCATCAGTTTATTAAATATATATATATATATATTACTCTAGTTGAAATATACGTACCGCCAAAAAAAGAAAAGTTAGAAGAAGTTTCACTAGTTGAGTATAAATGCTGATCACTATATATGAATCTTATTCCACTAATAACATAGCGTACAACCACCACTCGGACATAAGAAAAAAAGTAAAATTACTGGATACTGTTTATACAGTGAGTTGTTGAATTGACACCCAAATACATGTAATAAATCTTTACCAAATGTCTCAATCCTTAACTATAAAGTATAAACAACACACTCAATTTTCTACAACTTCAAACTATAAAAGTACAAACCTCTTATATATATTCTAACTTGCTAGGTTCCGTAAAAGGGAAAGAGTAATAGTGATCCACGTCATCCACGGCCCACAACCAGTCGGCCCCACAGAAATCCCACGTGCGACTAGTCAACTCACTGCACCCTTCGGACATCTCAATATCTTTCCATATTTCATCCATTGAATAAGCTTCCGCGCCATTTTCAATTTCCAAACCAGTTTTGCTTGGATCTTTGCTGTCTGGATTGATGTTAGCACGAGTGGGGCTGTCTGAGGATGTTGAGTTGGAATACGAGGATGATGATGATGGCGATGATTGTTCGTTTAATTTCTTGTTTTCGTGGGCTTTTTTCCTCATGTAAGTCCTCCAGTAGTTCTTGATCTCGTTATCCGTGCGGCCGGGTAATTTCCGCGCGATTCTTGACCATCTTCAAGTATATTTTGTTCACTAAGTTAAAAAAGGAAAGCAAGCGAAAAATTGAAACAATTGACCCAAGTAAAAATTTAAATGTCATCTTAACTTTATCAACTACTAACTAAATAAATGACGTTTTAGATTTTTTATATATATTTTTTTATTATTATTAATAAATACACTACGTCTTTTTATATTCACTATTAATTTTCATTAAAGAGTGTTATTATTATAAAAAAAAATCTTAATTATTGTACAACTCTTCAAAACGACACATATTATGAACATAAGTAGTATCTTATTATTGTTTAATTCTCAAAAGACGAAACAATTGTATCAGTTAACCGCTCCACAAAGTATGTTATGCATAAACAAATAAAACACAAAGATGAGTTATTGAGTAAAGTAAGGGTGGGGTCATAAAAAAACAACCTATTTCCCCATTTAGAGTGAAGCTGAAGAACAAGGCGCTCCTCATGAGGGGTCATCTTGCCCCTTTTGAGGCCAGGGTGCAGGTAATTAACCCAACGCAACCTGCAGCTTTTGCCTGTTCTTTTCAGACCTGTACCCAACAAAATTTAATTCCCAAAAAAAATAACGGCTTGTTAATTCTTTTCAGGCACTTTTGTGATTAAAAAATTCCATGCCCAAAACACGCCTACCTATGTATCCTGTCTCCCGCCAACCTTCAAACCTGAAACTTTGGATATGAAATCCCAACGGCGGTCGCCGAGTAAGTTCACGTAAAATAGCAGCTGAACATCCTCTTCTTCGGTCCATGGACCTTTTCTCATCTCTTCTTTACTACTACTTTTATTCATCACCATAATTTCAGATTCTTTTTTCTTTTTATTCTTTTTCTTTATATTACTATTTCTAAATTCGTGTTTATCCCCTCCCTGACTTGAGTGCACATCTCACTATGGTAGTGATATATATAGTAATTATTCCTCCATGTAGGTAGGGTACACTAGGAATGATCCAGATTTTGACATGTATTTATTATAACTAATACAATAAACGTGTATACGCCACTACTAGAATATGAATCATCAAGAACAAAAAATTCCGTTGGTTAAAGTTTATTTTCCGTTCCTAATAAATAATAGGAACAAAAAAAATCCGTTTCATTATTGGTTAGTGAAAACAAGGATTCTGATGCTCAGCTCAGAGACGGATTCCGTTCTGTTGCTATCAGTAACGGCTTTTGTAACAAGCAAGCCGTTTCTAGTTTTCGACCAAATTAGAAACGAGACTATTTGTTACTAATTAATGAGTAATAGAAATCAAATTAGAAACGAGACTATTTGTTCCTAATTGTTCATTATTAGAAACTAAATTAGAAACGAGAATATTTGTTCCTAATTATTCAGTAATAGAAACCAAATTAGAAACGAGATTATTTGTTCCTAATTATTCAGTAATAGAAACTAAATTAGAAACGAGATTATTTGTTCCTAACTAATCAACAATAGAAACCAAATTAAAAACGGATTATTTTGTTCTTAATATCTTAATATTAGTGATAATTACAATATAATGGCATATTCTATTTTTTATTGTTGCATTCAGTAAAATTGTTTTGCATCAAATGAATTCATTAATACCACTAAAAATAAGCAAGCAAGATTAAAGAAAAATAAAATAAAATACAATTATTTTATTTCATTAATACAATAATAAAAATTCAATTGATAAAACATCAAAGTACAATTAATACAAACTACTAATCATTTTATATCCTCAAATAAAATTGGAAGTAATATTTTAACATTTCATGATTATGCCCCAATAGAACTCGCTGAGCCTTCTCTCGTTCTTGTGCCGCATAGATGAACTCCTGAGTCGCTGATATGAACCCTTCATATGTTGGTAGCTTATTCAAGTCTAGCTGCAATATCGATGCTTACATTCTTGGGTTTGTATATAAGAATCAAATTATTCTGTCGTATCATATATTAGTGAAAAGAAGAAAAAAAAATTGCACTTACAGACTCTCGCGGATAATTCAAATCCCATCATATTCTTTGACGTTTCACTCCCATAGAAGTATGACTGCCAAATAAATGTATGAGTGTAATACTCAAAATGTAATTGAGTTAAATAGGTAATAAGATGATTTGGAGTTCAGTAGTTAATTGAAGAGTTTTAGACGTGGTCAGTTATTTGATATAGGATGTGGTAGTTATTATGCTTGAAACTCACTTAACTTATTTATTAATTACAACTCAATATTTATTAATTAACTACATCTCCCTATTTATTATTAACTTAACTTATTTATTAATTACTACTCAATATTTATTAATTAATTGCAACTTCCTATTTATTAACCTAACATATTGTGCAACTCAATAATTATTTATTAACTTTAAGTTTATAACTTTTTTTTAAAATAAATTATAAAAGTTAGCCTACCATATTTAATTTAATTAGTTATCATACTTACAATATTTTAGTTTAATATTATTAATATAACTGTAAATTGTATAAGGAAATACGAACCAAAACAAAAGATGCTACAAGAAAATGAGTATCATATAGATGGTCGACACATAGGATTAAAATACATCTTAGTCCATAGAGAAAAGTTGTAGAAGAAACTAAATCATTAACTAAAAGTTCTAGGAAAATTAAATATTCCATAGAGAAAAATTGTAAATGATCATTAATTAAAAGATCTAGGAAAACTAAATATTCCATAGAGAAAAATTGCAAATGAAATTAAATCTTTAACTAAAAGATGTAGAAAAACTAAATAATTCAAATAAAAAATATATGTACCAAACTAAAAGCCAAAAATGACTAACCAGTCCGACATTTTCTTGAAGCAAAAATATAATTTAAGAAAATGTGTAATTAAGAAACATTATTTCAAGACATTTTCATGAAGTGCTACTTATGGCAGTATCAATTATATAATATATGATATATTATTATAATATAGAGTATAATATAATATAGTATAATATTTACATATATTATTCGGTCGATTATGTTATTTCGGACACTTGATGTTCGAAACCGAAACCGACCGAAATAACCGAAATTTAATTCGACTACAATCGAAAACCGACCGAGTCGGATTCGGTTCGGTCGGTTTGTTCGATTTTAGTCGAAATCTGAACACCCCTAGTGACAGCAGTGGTTGGACGATAAGAAATAAGTTGGAGTGAAGAACAAAGAGTTGAACGTGAGTGACCGATGGTTCTACTTGTTTTGCCCTTTTTGTTATGTTGTAGTGTTATTTCTGACCCTTCTTATTATGATAGTTCCTCTCACTTGTTAGCAATATAGAAAACCATTTCAATAGCTGGATTAGAAAAGTTTCTTTGGTATACATAAAAAATGAAAAATGCAAAAATATTCTTAATTCTAATAATAAAAGAGCTTCAAAATAATAATAATAATAATAATAGCAACAAAAAAGAGTTTAGACATGGCGCACCCACATCGTCGTGTCCGTCGAGGAGCGCCGAGAGCTCCTATGTGTCGATTTACCATTACAATGATTTTATTGTCCACCAAGACAAAATCGTAAGCGTTATAGAGTCCGAGCCGAATTTAGTGTATCAATTAAACATCTATCTAAAGGAGTATCTACATGAGCCGGTAAAGTGATCTACTTCTCAAACTTTTTCTACAAGACTTCTCGAACTTTTCGCTAAAAACTGGGGCATTGTGTTTAGCTCATTTAGTCCAATTTAGACGAATTTTACTCTAGTGTTTGCGGCTTGTAAAGATAATAAATGAAGTATTTATAATTTATATTAATATTATATAAATTAGAAATAAGATAGAATTTTAAGTGTTTAAATTGAAATTTATGTTTGTTTGTAACATAATGAGTTCGTCACAAATTTCGTTACTAACACAAATACAATTGTTTGAAGTACATTCCATTTCTGAAAGTATATTCCGTATCTAAATCCTTGTTACTATTGTAACAATTCAAATTCAGTTGCAAAATTTTATTAGTGATAGCCCAATTTCTTTGAATTAAAAAGCATATATAAAATATACTATATGTCAAATTATAATATATATGTATATACAATATATTAACAATATTATATACTATAAAAAATTTTGATGTTAAAGGATAAGAACAAAAGTTGTGCAAAACTTTCAGCGATAGCCTAGCGCGGCCCAATGGTAACGAGGCGCCTCCAGAGATAACGGATTCACTCGAACCCGGGTTCGAGTCCCGAATTTGGGATCCTCGTGTCATTATTTTGGCATTTATAAAACGGATTTCGAAAATCCGTTTTTCAAATAATTAAATTTGAAAAACGGATTCCTGGAATCCGTTTTTTAATTAAATTTTTTTTAAAAAACGTATTTGGTAAATACGTTCTCTACTGGGGATGAAAAAAAAATACAAGTTTTTACTATTGTAACAACCAAAAAACCTGTTCTAACAATCCAAAACAACAAAACAAATCGAAATACACAATCTAAACCAAAATACCATCAAAAACAAAATTACAGTAAATACCATCCAAATAATTCCAAACAAATCATCCAAACAAATTCAAATAATCCAACCAAATCCAAATGAACTCTCCAAACAAATCCGAATAAACACTAACAAATCTAATTTCCCACTCATCACGAAGTCTAGACCTGTCGGTGCGAGGATGTGAAGACGGACACTCATCCACAACATGATTTGGATCACGCATCTAGTGCACTGTCCCCTATCCCTCCTGCGGCGTGCCCGACGATCCATTTGCATGCGATATCATCTCGTTTACACGCGACCGGGTCCAGGCTTCAAGATCATCCTCTTCCAGTGTGGTATCAATTTCCACTCGACCGGCGCCCATGTATCCGGATTACCAATCGGAGCAAAACTCCAATTGCTAAATTGAGCTACCTAGTTCTCCGTAAAAAAATAACCACTGTACAACAGTTTTGGGTTAGTCCCAATTGAACGACATACTGCTATCGCATGAGAGCATGGTTTCCTATGCGTTTGCCACTTCCGACAACTACAACGTTTTCGGTTATAATCTACCTTATACCTGTAATAATTCCTCAGTGATTTATATATATACAATATGAAAAAATTGAATGGACAAAGAAAATAAAAATATACTTACTTGTTTTGCCCTCTTCCACTAGCTGGTAAACCAGTTTCCACTTCGTATATGGAGCTGTCGGCGTCCCTAACTCTCACATTATGAGTGGCGGCTGTCTTCTCCAATTGCAAATATGCATTAAAGTGCTCCCTAGCAATGGGACTCCCGCATCTCGTGGACTTGTTTTGTTCCTGTTGAAACAAATCCAGAGTTTTATGAAATGTGGCTTCTACCAAAGCTCTGCACGGCAGGAACCTAACCCCTTTCAGGACGTTGTTGTAACTCTCCGACATATTCGTTGTCAATGTGCCCCATCTGCGTCCTTGATCTTTCAATAGGGTCCACTTGTTCAAAGGAATTCGAAAAAGGTAATTGTGTGCTTCAGAACTCAATGCCAACAGTCACTGTTCTGTCCCTCGAAACTTTCGCTCCGACAACTGCGAACCCAATTCTCAACACCAAGTCCGAATTTTCTTACTCCTGAACTTAGTCACCAAGTTGCTTCGAAGGTGTCGAAGGCAAATCCGGTGATACGCAGCGGGTTCTTGCCAATCTGCTAATGATTCAATGGCACTGAGTAGGCCCGCATCCCTGTCGGAAAGAACGCAGATCTGTCTCTGGAAGACTACATATTGCCGAAGATTCTTAAGGAAAAATGACCAACTGTCCGTGCTTTCTTCATCGACAAGCGCATATGCGACTGGCAATAGGCGCTTATTCGCAGTCTGTGCCGTGGCCACAAACAACTTTCCCTTGTAGGATCCACGCAAATGTGTGCCATCGACACTAATAACTGGCGGGCACATTTGAAAAGTTTGAATGGCGGGACCAAACGCCCTGAATACGAATTTGAATTGTCTGTCTCGAAGTTTTTGCGCCATTTCCCCACCCTGCCATTCCCACTCTACAACTGTGGAGGGATTCGTTCATTGAAGCGCGGCAAAATACCTAGACATTACAAAACAGTTTCATAATAAATAGATAAAAATAGCAACAGACAAACAACACATATATTTGTAATTAATTTTTGCTTACTGAGGGAGTTCTGCAAAGTTCGATTCCCACGTGCCATATACACTCTCGATGGATTTTCTCCTTCCGTGCCATGCCTTCTTGTAGCTGACGTCCACTTTCCAGCACTGTTTCACATCAGCCTGGATCATGCCGACGCCGTACTCCACTTTATTTCGAATCTTATTACGAATGAGATTTGAAATCATTTGGGCGGTTACATTTCTCTGGTCATTTCTCTCGACCGGTTGCATACAAGTGTGTCTATCAGTCCATTCAGTTAGTTCCCACATTTCATGAACCCGCCTGGACTTAGTCACCCGAGCCTTCCACATACAAGGCGGATCTTCACTAGATCTGCAGACCACTTTGAATGACTTTTGATTTGAATCATTTACCCAAATCTCCCGCAATCTATCGACGTTCCAACCCATTAAAGCCATTTGGGCTTCTTGCTTGCTCCGAAAAACTATACCCAAACATATGGTCTCAATGTCGCCATTCCAGCGTGGAATAACATACTCGTCCTCATCTATCCTGGACGGGTCCCATTCACCCATCTCGCGGTATACGTGCCGACCACCACTAGAAAAGGGGAATTCTTTTTCAATGAACTCGGCTTCACTCTCCTCATTCACTGATCTATCTGATTCGGTTTCTGAGGTCTCTTCTGTGAAATCATCTTCACCGAGTGCGAACTCTTCGTCACTTTCTTCCCCGTCCTCATTTGCCCTTTCTCTAATTGGTGAGCTTGTCCCTTCTCCAAAATTACGTAGATGAGAAGTTGACGTGCCCTCATCCATTCCCCCGTAATAAGGAGTAAAATCCTCAAATTGTGTGACCGGTGTAATTGCCTTCAACGATAAATGCAAATACACAACGGACATAGGATGAGATAAATAAATCCACTCAAGAGCACTATTGTTATCGAGTCTTCCGGCAGTCCACAAACCATCGCGTTGACAAAACATTAAAGTAATCGCTTGAATTGTCCAATCTTCTCCAAACCGACAATTTTCATTAATCATCTGTACTGATTGTTCATATGATATCCTCCCCGTAATAACAAATGAACCATCCGGACTATCCATAAATGAAACAAAATCTCTTAACTGTTCCCACGCAAATCGCCAATACAAATTAACAAAATACGGACCACAATACGCCATTTATACCTGTTGCAAACAAAAACTTTCAATTCTTCCCAAATACAACAACACATAATGTGTAATACACATAATCCAACAATAACATACAATTTACCTATATTTCGAATAAATTGGAAGCCCTAATTCTAATTCTAACCCTAATTTCAAAAAACCCTAAGCCCAACAACAACCAATCGATACACAATTGACAATTTAGAACAAAATTCTAATCTCCAATTCAACATACACACATAATCGATAAACAATTAACAACCCACAATCTTCAAACACCACCACATTCAAATATACTATAACAATTACTAATTTTAAAACAACTCCAAACAATGTCAAAAGTTAAGATAAATCAATATACCTCGTGCGAATGATTTAACCGGAAATGAGGTTCGTGTTGTTGTTGTTGATTCACGTCGGAGTGGTGATTGGATC
>BKCP01009515.1:1375782-1446534 GCA_008636005.1 Striga asiatica
CGTTTTTTTTTTTTAATTTTTGTCCAATTTTTTTTTTTAAATAAATAAACTCCCCCCCAAACATAAGAATATCAACCACACAAAAGAAAAACCTTGCTTACTTAGATATATATCTATGCCCAAAGTCTCCCTACTACATGTACATCATCATCTAATCTTCTTCATTGCAATTCTATAATATCACAAAACCCCATTTCTAATCATTTATGTGCTGCACTCTTATCATCTCCACATAAATGCTTCACTATTGCTATACTCAACACACCAAACCTAGAACTTACACACAAGTTGCTAAAATTCCCTTATGGAAAGATGTTGTGAAAAGTAACTAAATGCAGAACAAACACAATTTGGAAACTAACATATTTACCCAAAAATAAGATGGCAACATAAAAAGATATAAACCTAGAATGGTAGCCAAAGGCTATACCTAATAAGAAGGCATATAGTACTTTGATACTTTCTCTCCTGTTCCAAAGATTACTATAGTCATATTTTTTTTTGCATTAGCATCCATACAAAATTAACATATTCATCAATTAGATGAAAATTATTGTTTCATATATGGTGATTTGAATGAACAAATATATATGACTCCTCCCTGGATATTGCTCCCAATCTGACACTAGAGCATGTAAATTGTTAAAAAGTTTTTAAAGTCTTAAACATGCTCAAGCCAATGTATTGGAAGTAGCTCAGTCAACACAGTCAATGGTGTCTCATCCTTCTTTCCACGTCAGACTCTTTCCTTCACGAGTGCAGATGATATTGGTGATGACATGCACAAGAAACAAAGGTCACAACTGCCTGCATGCAAGGACAAAACAGCACATCAATGAGTTCGTACAAGGTTGTTGAGGATTCCTTTTATTCTTAGGCTAGGTGTCATTGATCTAGTGATTATAGTTTGAATGTAAGGCTAAGATTATTTTAGGCATAGTCTATTTATAGTCCCTTTCTTTGTAGCAGCCGAGCATCAAGTTTTTGTAACCCTAAAAGTATGATTGTATTGGATTGAGAGCTAAAGCATTCTTGCTGCATTTATTTTTCTTGTTCAATCATGGAAATTGATTTTTATGGCATCAGAGCTGGATAATCATACCAGCCTCTGATTTCTTTCTCTTTGCGATATTACTTCACATCATTTCAAACAGACATGGCAGCTCCAAACCCAGAACCTATCATACAGCCTCAGAGCCAACTCATAAGCATTAAACTTTCTGATTCCTACTATCTCATCTGGAGACAACAAGTGTTGGCAGCAGTAAGAGGTCATGGACTTGAAGGCTACCTAAATGGAAGCAACAAAACACCAGAAGAGTGCATCACAGATCCAGACGCAGACACTCCAAGGCCAAATCCAGCTTACCTTCTTTGGGTCAAGCAAGATCACCTGCTTGCTGTTAGGATATGTGAGGATCTCGTTATGTACAAGTCACGAATTCAATAGCAAACATAAACCTATGCGCAGCGGATCGAAAGGTTTAACGTAGAGAACTTACGACTTAAAATTTATGTAGATCTGGTTGATCACGAATGGTTGACCGCAATTGATTGACCGCAAATCACGTCTTGGGTTGCACGAACAAGATCAGATCAAAATCGGATCAAACGGATGCAAACAGATCAAAACGAAACTTTATAGCTTGGGAGCTTCCGGCGGCGCGTGAGGGCGCGTTAGGTGTCGGACGGCTGTGATCTTGGCGGCGATGGAAAGCTCTCGTCGAGACGGTCGTCTGGATATGCTGTACGTCTCAATCAAACTTCCGGTTAGTTCTGTAGGTCAAAATATATTTCGTCTCGGTTTACCTACAGATCTTCTACTGTATTACTCAATACACCCTTCTTCTGCTTGTACCAGTGGAGCAACAAGAAGAAGATAAAACTCGAATGAGATCTAGAGAGAGAGAGGGGCGTGGGGCGTGTCTCGTTAGAATGAGATTGGGATTCTCTTCTCATGAGCTTAATGATGTATATATAGAGCTACAGTAGGGACCTTTAGGAGATTAAGAAAAGGGCTCCTTAATTAATTAGACTAACTGTGGCCCAAGCCGACTCCTCTAATTAATTAAATAATATTAATGGGCCACCAACATTATATTATTGCACTCCCTTTTCCTATCCCAAATTACATTTGAGACTCCAATAATAATTACTCGATTTACCTCCCCGCGTTTAAGATATAATGTCCATTAATTAATTCGATTACTGACAATCAAGAATTAATTAATTTATTATTATTTCACCGAAGCTAGCGCTCGTTCATCACATTCTTATTATGCCGGAACTTAATCCACCTGCAGGGTTTAGCATAACAATCCTTCATGAACTCACTCCGGGGACATCATCAAACTAACGCACATGGTGACCGTAAATATCCTAACAGCACATCCTATATATAATAATATTACCCAAAACAGTAGGAATATTAATCCAGCGAACTGAACCTCACCCATGTAAATCAAAGTAATATATATTATATATATCTGCCTGTTTAATATCTTACGGGTTAAGAGAACGCAGTAATTAACCGAGGCCTAGTTCATTTACGACGATCAGTATAAAATGAACTTCTCCTCTCTGGAATCCTGTTCAATACATAAATGTACTAGTGCTACTAATCAGGTAAGACAAACTGTACAGTTGACACTACAACCGTTCGGATGGAGTGTTCATGTTCATCTAGGTTGTGAACAACTATTCTTGTTCGCAAGTGACTGATAGAGTGATCTTCAGTTCGCTCGATGACGACCCACCCTATCTAAGTGCAGAACAACAAAACGTAGAACTTGTTTAATCTAACATAATTCTCATTCATAAAGGGTAAATGTGTAATAACATGCAAAGCCATGCTTTCAGTATATAACACTAACACTTGCTTCTTGGTTACTCTCCTCTCTCACAGAATCTCTACTGATATCAACAGTTGGCTTGACAATATCTAGAGAGATCTAGGAATCATTAGAGACAGCCTTCTGAAGCCAAAATGCTGCCAAAGTGATGCAATACAAGCTGAAGCTTCAAACTACCAAGAAAGGAGCAAATCCCATGAAAGACTACCTCAACAACATCAAATCCTACTGTGATCTCATCTCAGCTGCAGGTCAAACAGTAAGTGAGCAAGACCAGATCTCACATGTTTTAGCCGGTTTGGGAAATGAGTACAACCCAGCCATTGTCTCCATTTTGTCAAGATCTGAACCATGTAAGCTGAGAGAGATCCACTCACTTCTTCTGAGTTTTGAATATTGTCTTGAAGTTACAGAGACAGATTATATAGAGGATAACAATCAGTTCTCTGTCAACTACACTACCCAAAACAGAAGGGGTGGATTTAAAAGAGGAGGTGGTCCATCTCAGTTCACTAGAGGAGGAAGAACTGGCAGAGGAGGTCCCTTTAGAAGAAGAGGGGGCAGAAACAATGCAAGACCAAGGTGCCAAATATTCCACTACAACAACCACACCGCTGACAAGTGTTACTACAGGTGTGATCTCAACTTTACTCCAAGGCAAAATTAGAATTCCAACTATCAAAGCCAAAGCTAGTCCAGTGGAAGTCAGTACTCACGTGGTGCCTCTGTGCACTTAACTGATATGAACTCTAAAGTTGGAACATCATCTGAGATGTGGTTTCCTGACTCTGGTGCAACAAACCATGTGACACATGATCTTGCCAACCTCAACCTTGCTCCTGAATACAATGGTGAAGAGAGAGTTATGCTTAGTAATGGTACAGGTATGGACATATCTCATTATGGTGAATCATTAGTTGTGTCCAATAAAAACCAAAAATTCCTTTTAAAGAGCCTTTTGCATGTGCCTAACATCAACAAAAACTTAATCAGTATTTCACAATTTGCAAAAGACAATAATGTCTTGTTTGAGTTTCATCCTACATTTTGCCTTGTTAAGGACCAGGTTACAAAGGAGGTGCTGCTCAAGGGGGCAGCTAAAGATGGTCTTTACAGCTTTTTCCTTCACAACAACACCACTGAGCCCAAAATCAAGACACTCAATCCCTCAACAAAAATCCTAGTTTACTTTCTGCAGAATTGAAAAGTAAGTGTAGCTTAGATGTTTGGCACACAAGATTTGGACATGCCAGTCTTGATGTTGTTAGAAAAGCCTTGAGATATTGTAATGTTCCCTTTCATGATAATGAAAATGGTGGTCTTTGTTCTGCTTGCATGAAATCCAAGATGCACAAATTACCTTTTCATTGTTCAGAATTCAAAGATTATGAACCAATTGAGTTTATTCACTCTGATATTTGGGGACCTGCCCCAATAAGATCTTTCCAAGGCTTCACATATTATGTATCCTTCATAGACTATGCTACTAGAAATACTTGGGTGTATCTACTATAGCAAAAATCAGAAACCTTTGAGGCCTTTGTTCATTTCAAACAATTTGTTGAAACCAATATTCCAAAAGGATTAAAGTCTTTCAGAGTGATGGGGGAGGAGAGTTCATGAAACTTACAAAATACTTCTCTGAAAATGGCATTAGACATCAAATATCCTGTCCTTATACACCTGAACAGAATGGTTTGGCAGGAAGGAAGCATAGACACTTGATACAAGTTGCTCTTTCTCTTCTAGCCCAATCAAACTTACCCTCATGCCATTGGGATGATGCTGTGTGCAGTGCAACATTCATAATAAATAGGACACCCAGAAAATTCTTGAACTTCAGAACCCCTTTTGAGATCTTGAATAATAAAAAAGCCAGACTACTCTTTTCTCAAGTCTTTTGGATGCCTTTGTTATCCCATAATGAAACCTTACAATAAACACAAACTTGAGTATAAAAGCCAACCTGCAGTGTTTCTTTGTTACAGCAACAAGGACAAAGGGTACAAGGTGTTATTGCAAAACATGAGAGTGATTCTTACTAGGCATGTGATGTTTGATGAAACTCAATTCCCTTATAAAGACAAGAAAGAAGCTTGTAACACTAAAGAACCTCACTTTCGACCTTTGCCTTTGCATGTCATCCAACCTCAGAATAACACTCCACCTCATACACCAAATGTAACGCCCCAAATCAGTAATAATATTAAGAACGGTTTAACTGCTCGACTATAAGTGAAATCCGTAATTTTCAAAATTTTTCTGAGTTATAATTTATATGCTAAATGCTCAAATATAATAGATTATTCTTTGGAATATTCTATATCAAGTTTAAGTCAAGATCAATCCATTAATTTGGGTTGTTAAATTATAACTATTCAACTCGAGAATTTATTCGGCTTCGAACCCTAGTTGGGCTCCGAGCCATTTTTCTAGTCAATCTCGAGCATAGCCGAGTCTTGGTATTTTTACACTTAGAATATTTTTCTAAGTGTATAAGAATATCAAATTAAGCCTTGGACATTTTATAGTCGAACCCTAGCACCTACCTGAGCCATTCGAGCCGCGACCCCGCCCAAGGCTCGGGTCGAGGTCCGAGACCAAGCCTAAGTCCTAACCAACCTTTTAGCCCTAAGCTAAAGTGGGTGCATGTGCATGCATTATTTTAATGGACATGTGTAAGTCTTGTCCCCTTGTCCCTAGTGCTGCTGTACCAGACCTTGTCTCCTACCAAGATACTCTGGAAATTCACCAAGATGCCCTTCAAAACCGTGCCCAAGTCAGCCCCCAAGTCCCCATGCATGAAGAGTGGAGAAATTCCACTTAAGATGGTCTCCCATGAGCCATTCTTGTAAAATCCGCCCCACCACCTATATAAGACTTCATATTCAGCTCTTATCATCCCTTTGACACCTTATAGTTTGAGCACTTAGTGATAAATCAAGATAAAAACTGAGAAGGCACCATAGCCCTTACCGTCAGCGCGCGCCTAACCCGGGTGAAGGAGGAACCGAGCTACATCAAGTTCCAGCCGAATTCTATTAGGGCTTATCACTTTCCAAGTATTCCTTGGAATTTTATAAGCCTCTGGAGTTCACCAAGCTCGGCCAATTCAACCCCAAGGCAAGCCTAGTCCCTCAAAGCCGTGCCTAACTTTCTATACCAAGCCCTACTAGCCTATTCTCTCATTCGGTGAAGGTTAGCCCGAACCATCTTTCTCTCAAAATTATTTTATGATATTTTAGGATTTTTCATGAAGAAAAATCAAGCCATGCCCGTGATTAAACCTAAGTTTCGAATTTTACAAATATATGGCCTTAAAAATAATTTTTTAGTAGCAAGCATGCCTAAGTCGAAATTTATAGTTAAGTCACCCTCATATATTATGTTATTGTTGGGGTAAAAAGTTGAGAATGATTGGAGTTTATTTGTTCGGTCAAATCGTACATGAAAATGTGCCATTTTGGACCCGCGAGCCTTAGTATTGTACAAGCAAGATATTCCACATGCATTAGCCCCTATAGTCATCATTTTGGATGTTAAACATTCGGACCTAAGTAGTTTTATAAGTTATGAAAGTTGGTTCGATGAGTTAGGGCTCGCAGGTGCCATATAGGCCCTCCCGAGCCACATGCAAAATGATCCGAGTCATCCTAGCATTTTATGTGATAAATATGCTTTTTATATCATATCATGATGTTACGTTATGCATGTCACCGGAAAAAGTCGCCGGAAGTCCGGCAAGGGCCGGCCTTGGTCGCTGTCTGCGCATGTAATGCCGTAGCGCCCGACCCCAGTGCCTGCAGAGGCTAACCCCAGTCAGTGCCCGCGCCCGGTAGGCGCGGCGCACAGCCGCGTGCACGCAATAGCGCCCGCAGCGCCCAGTGCGTGCCGTGTGCCCAGTAACCGCGCCAATAGCGCCCAACGCCCTTCGACAGCGCCCAGCAGCGCTGTCCATGCCCATGCATGCGTGGTTTCGAGCCAGCCGCTCGTACCCCGCGCAGATGTAAGCCCGAGTAGTGTCAACATGCGTGGTGGCCGCACCCAGCGTGCCCAAGCCACGTGCACGGTGCCCCGCAGCGCCGTGCTAACCCCAGCGCACGAGGTCTCGCGCCAGAGCCTCGTGCCATGACCAGTGCCGACCCAAGCCGGGTCTGTTGAGCCCAGTATGCCTCGGTGCGTGGCCAGCAGCACGCCTGAGTGCCCAGTGACCTAGGAGACGCCCGGCAGTGCCCGTATGGCCTCTGTCCGCGCCTAACTCGCGTCCAACCGCACCTGTCCGTGCCCAGCCGCATGACAGGGCCTCAGTCGAGTCTCGGCCGTGCCCAGCGTGCCCGGTCCGAGTCTTCTTTTGGAATTTTAGTATTTTTTCGAGCCGAGCCAGTCCAGTCTTAGCATATAATAATCCGAGCAAATTAGCATAAAAATAAATATTCCGAGCATGATACTTAGCATTATTTTGCTTAAATGTTTATGTAGCCTAAGGAGAGTCGAGCCTCCGACCGCTATTCCAGTATCAGCACTTGCATCAGATCAGTTATCAGGTGCGGGTCATGTACTGGATTTCACATTATATACAATATCTGTACCATGGCAGAGGTATGTTCGAGACAGTTAGTTCTCCCAGGTGATTGGCTGACCTAAGGGCCTTTCGAGTTTTACCTGGTACCGGTGGAGGCCGAGGGCTTTAATATCCATCGAGGTGTGCACACGAGCGACCGAGGCCGAGGGTCTTTTGACCACAACAAAGAAAGAAAAGAAAAATTTACAGTTTCAGCTCTTATATATTTATGTTCATGACACGTTATTATACATGATGTCCTATTCAGTACTGGTCTTTGCGGAGCATAGTGGTTTGCTCACGCCCCCATTATGTTTTTCAGGAGACAGAGTCGAGCGTGCCGGGTGAGCTATGCGTGGTGAAGCGTGGTCATGACAGCGAGGACATTTTTACGCACATTTTATGTCCTTATTTTTATGATCATGTATTCATTTAGATATGTGTGCATGTACTCTATGTATTTCTGTATTTCGGATGCTTCCGCTAGCAGACTTTAGACTGTGCGAGACAGTTCAGACATGGCATGTATGATTCCATATCCATAGCGGATAGTTTGGTTGCATGTTTTATTATGTCTGTGAGCAAGTTAAGTAAAGGTTTTATCTGTGTCATCCAGCAACAAGTTAGTTTTTTCGAAAACCAAGCTCACACCACCTTTCGCAAACAACAGCAAAAATTTTACTCTGATTTTTCAAAGCTGGTAAGGCGGGGTGCCACAGAAGCTGGTATCAGAGCGCAGAGTGCGTTTCTGTATACTTTCAAAGTTTAGAAAAGAATGACCACGCCACGCTCATCCCGCACCGACTCCGAGGTAAGTCTCCTGACTCAGTTTAAGTTTTGCAAGTGCTAAATTCAGTTCAAGTATGAGGCCTAGATAACTATCCTCCTATAAGAAAAGAAAGAACTTTAGAAGGAGAACTCTAAAAAGATAAGCTAAGACAAGAATTCTAGACAGAACTCTAGAACAGCTAAGTCCAAGGACTCTAGACTAAGTCAGAACTCCATTATGAGCCAGAACATGGGAAGTTTAAGTATACCAGAACTCTAGCCAAGCTAGGTGTTTTCGGATATTATTTATCTTTTATTATTTCAAGAGTAGTATGGCTTTTTCTTAATCGGCTATACTGATCAATTCAAGCATTTTTCAGAATGCCGCCTCGCCGAGATCCCCAGGCTCCAGCAAAAGGCCGATCAGACCCTCGCAGTTGGCCGTTTTCGTACTTACAGCCCACCCGTTTTCGATGGGGGGAGAGGCCCGCTAGCTGTGGGTGAGTGGACCCGTAAGATGGAAAGGATCTTTTAGGTGATGGGGATGGTGGAGGAGCATAAGATTGCGTGCGCTGAGTTGCAGATTGAGGGCACCGCAGGTGAGTGGTGGGATGGCTATTGGAGCCTCCGTACCGTGGATGAAAGAGAGGCTCTGTCGTGGGCCCAACTTAAGACGCTCCTGGAGGACAAGTTCTTTCCTCGCCATGTACGTCAGAGGATGGCCAGGGAGTTCAGTGCCCTTCGACAGGGAGACAAATCCGTTGATGAGTACGAGCGGGAGTTCGTTCGTAAGAGTGTATTTGCGCCACATCTGGTGGACACCGAGGAGAAGAGGGCAACCCAGTTTCTGGATGGGTTGAGGAGTAACATCCAATTGCTGGTAGCCAGCCATGGTTATCTTGACTACGCGGATACTGCTGAGAGAGCTCAACAGATCGAGGCGTACATGCAGAGAGACGCCCTGAGTCAGCCGCTAGCCAGATTCTGCCTGCTCCGCCATCTCAGGGAAAGAACAAGAGGAAGTGGGTGTTGGGATCTGTGAGGATCTCGTCATGTACAAGTCACGAATTTAATAGCAAACGTAAACCTATGCGCAGCAGATCTAAAGGTTTGACGTAGAGAACTTATGGCTTAAAATTTATGTAGATCTGGTTGACCACGAACGATTGACCGCAATTGATTGACTGCAAATCATGTCTTGGGTTGCACGAACAAGATCAGATCAAAACTGAGTCAAACGAATGCAAACGGATCAAAACGAAACTTTGCAGCCTGGGAGCTTCCGGCGGCGCGTGAGAGCGCGTGCGGCGTCGGATTCCGGCGATCTCGGCGGCGATGGAAAGCTCTCGTCGGGGCGGTCGGTTGGGTATACTATATGTCTCAATCGGACTTCTGGTTAGTTTTGTAGGTCAAAATATATTTCGTGTCGGTTTATCTACAGATCTTCTACTGTATTACACAATACACCCTTCTTCAACTTGTACCAGTGGAGCAACAAGAAGAAGATAAAGCTCGAATGAGATCTAGAGAGAGAGAGGCATGGGGCGTTATTCACGTGTGATTCGGAATTCCCATCTCTTCTCATGAGCTTAATGATGTATATATAGAGCTACAGTAGGGACCCTTACGAGATTAGGAAAAGGGCTCTTTAATTAATTAGACTAACTATGGCCCAAGCCCACTCCTCTAATTAATTAAATAATATTAATGGGCCACCAACATTATATTATTGCACTCCCTTTTCCTATCCCAAATTACATTTGAGACTCCAATAATAATTACTCGATTTACCTCCCCACGTTTAAGATATAATGTCCATTAATTAATTCGATTACTGACAATCAAGAATTAAGTAATTTATTATTATTTTACCGAAGCTAGCGCTCGTCCATCACATTCTTATTATATCGGAACTTAATCCACTACAGGGTTTAGCATAACGATCCTTCATTAACTCACTCCGGGGACATCATCTAACTAACGCACATGGTGACCGTAAATATCCTAACAGCACATTCTATATATAATAATATTACCCAAAACAGTAGGAATATTAATCCAGCGAACTGAACCTCACCCATGTGAATCAAAGTAATATATATTATATATATCTGCCTGTTTAATATCTTACGAGTTAAGAAACGCAGTAATTAACCAAGGCCTAGTTCATTTACGACGATCAGTATAAAATGAACTTCTTCTCTCTAGGATCTTGTTCAATACCTAAATGTACTAGTGCAACTAATCAGTCAAGACAAACTGTACAGTTGACACTACAACCGTTTAGATGGAGTGTTCATGTCCATCTAGGTTGTGAACAACTATTATTGTTCGCAAGTGACTGATAGAGTGATATTCGGTTCGCCCGATGACGACCCACCCTATCTAAGTGCAGAACAACAGAACGTAGCACTTGTTTAATCTAACATGATTCTCATTCATAAAGGGTAAATGTGTAATAACATGCAAAGCCAAGCTTTCAGTATATAACACTAACAATCTCCTACTTATACATAAAGCTTTCGCTTTTACAGTATAGTCATATCAATCCGTTATTCTAATAGACCTATGTCGATCCTATTGCCATGCTCATGACTCCCATTCCTTCCACGTGTTTGACGAAGACCTTTCCCGGAAAACTCTTCGTGAAAGGATCAGCTAGGTTGTCCTCTGACGCAATCTTGGCAACATCAACGTCTCCTCTACCAACGATATCCCGAATCAGATGATATTTGCGCTCTATGTGTTTGCTTGATCTGTGGACTCGAGGTTCTTTTGAGTTCGCTACTGCTCCACTGTTATCACAGTACAAGGTGATACCACGTGGCAAACTCAGTATAACCTCTAAGTCCACTAAGAAGTTCCTGAGCCAAACTGCCTCTTTCGCTGCCTCTGAGGCTGCTATGTACTCGGCTTCCATGGTGGAGTCTGCCACGCATTTCTGCTTAGCACTCCTCCATGAAATAGTTCCACTTCCCAAGGTAAACACATAACCTGAGGTTGACTTACTTTCATCCCCATCTGACTACAAATCGGAATCATTGTAACCCAGAGGTAACAAGCTGCCTGCACGGTAAACTAACATGTACTCCTTAGTCCTTCTTAGGTACATGAGTATATGCTTCACCGCAGACCCATGATCCCGTCTCGGATTACTTTGATATGTAGCTACCATGCCAACTGCGTAGCTAATATCCGGCCTAGTGCACAACATTGCATACATGAGACTTCCTACTGCTGAAGCATAAGGAACTGTCTTCATCTCCTCTATCTCTTTAGACGTCTTAGGAGACATCTCCTTAGATAGAGATATTCCATGTCTGAAAGGTAACATACCTTTATTGGAATCCTGCATGCTGAAGCTGGCCAAGACAGTATCTATGTATGAAGACTGGGATAAGCACAACATTCTCTTCTTACGGTCTCGAATGAGCCTAATACCAAGAATGTGTCCTGCTTCACCTAAGTCCTTCATATCAAACTGCTTAGACAACCACACCTTTACGTCTGACAATTCCTTTTTACTGTTTCCAATAAGTAGTATGTCATCTACGTAAAGCACAAGAAACACCACCACGCTCCCACTGATTTTCTTGGAAACACAGTGCTCATCCGGACATTGAGTGAACCCGTACGAATGGATCACCTCATCAAAACGGATGTTCCAAGATCTCGAAGCTTGCTTCAGTCCATAAATAGACCGATTAAGCTTACACACTAGATGCTCACGACCTTCAGCAATGAATCCTTCTGGTTGTTGCATATAGATGTCTTTCTGCAGGTTCCCATTAAGGAAAGCTGTCTTGACATCCATCTGCCAGACCTCATAATCCATATGAGCGGCTACAACCAAGAGAATCTGAATGGACTTAAGCATAGCTACTGGCGAAAAGGTCTCATCATAATCAATACCCTCGATCTGGGTATAACCTTTCGCAATAAGCCTAGCTTTAAAGGTTTGCACCTTCCCATCTAATCCTCTCTTTCTCTTATAGATCCACTTACATCCAATGGGTCGTACCCCATCGGGTGTGTAACGCCCCACTTTTATTTGCCGAAAATCAGAATAAATTTTTCAAATTTATTTCAATATACTTGAGGCGCTACTCATCTTTCAAAACAAACTTCAATACTTATCCCTTTTTTTTTGATTAACCAATCAATCATCAATATCAATCATCAGTCATCAATAATGCAATAATCAATAATGCAATATTCAATATTACCCAAACCGGGTTCCAAACAGTATTCATAAGTCTTAAGGCGCATCTCCTTATCATTTTTCAATCATAAAATCCGGAAATTCATAAAAACAATAGTATTCCAAATTCATAAATGCGGAAGCATAAACAATAATAGGGTCAGTCTTATAGACCGACCACCACTCGCTTGACTCCGCCGTCGCACCTGCCTTGCTTAACCTGAAACGTGAATTTCAGGTGGGGATGAGCACAAGAGGAAAAAGTAGTGCTCACCACTATGCAGTAAACATTATTCACAATAATAAAACAGTGATCAATAATCAATAAGGTATGGTCGCAGCATGTATTCGAATCAATTATTTATCCCATCTCCTATCCCAGAGTCAACCCTCATGTGCACACCTACGCATAGACTACTGCTGATACTCGATTCGAAAGCCAAAACCTACGAATTGGTCTTACAATGATGCCCAGCCCAGTAGGAGTAATCCACCCCGCTCGGCCAAGACCTACGAATTGGTCTTACAAAGCGGAGATCACTAGCCGTGGCCTACGCCCCGGTCTTACGGCCATACATAACATAATATAAAGGAGACTACCCATCGGGTACGTTCTATAGCTACGGGGATAACCGTTCGACGGCCGGTACAGTACACATCGAAGGCTACATGGTTCCACATGCATACTTTGATCATACCATAATTAAAACAGTAATAACATTTAAGGCATAGCAATTTTTCAAATTAAACCCACCTGGATACAGCAAGAGGTATAGCCAAACACAGAGTCGAAGGAATCATGGCACAAGTTCGGCTCGAAGAACCTACAATCATTTATAATAGCCTATCACTGACTATCCAATATAAAATACCACACAAAGCACATATACTTAGTCGAAATCATATCGACTAAGCGACTCGTGGATTCCTTGACCGAGTTAAGTACTTTGGAGTGACTACTAGACCTGGACACAACTCATATACCTCAAATATTTCACATAAAACATGCCAACATTAAATAAATCCTATCCGAACCTAACCAATCGATAACCGAACATTTATACTTCAAACTAAACAAAATTCAGAAACGAAAGCTAGGCTCATCCAATCAACCTGAAACTTTACCACATTATAAAGAACATAAAAACACATAAACTCACCAAGTTTCAGCCCTAAATTCATCCGGAAACATTTTTAAATAATTTTAAGCAAAACAACGTCAAAACCGGCATATAATAGTTTGCAGAGCTAAAATTTGAGTTTCAGTCTGAAATTTTTACACAACCCAAAACATCATAAAATAAAAGGTTCCTGAAAGTTTCAGCTCAAAACTCCAAGTGTACGATTTTTAACAAATTTTACAAGTTTCTGCTCAGAAACCGTTTTAAGCATTTGAACTCAAAAAACTCAAAAATAAATTCAGGGGCTTGGCACACATATTGAACAGACTGAGAGGCACAACATATCAAAAGTTCAGCTCAAACGGATAACGACTCGATTTATGGTGAATTTATTACAATTCAGCAGCATGCTCGATTTAGAAAAATCATAACTCTCAAAATACAACTTGAAATGACTTCAAACCAAAAATAACAGATCAAGGACAACTCCAAGTACTTATAACTCCAGGATTTCCACGAAAAATACCACAGCATAATCAACTCGACAATATTTCAAAGTGACGGCAATCACTTTGATGTCCAATTCGTAAATATATAACACAATTATCACAATTCTCTTTTAATAACAACACATCATCATATACCAGCACATATGATTCGAGGTATCACGTCAAACGAACGCATTCACATACTCGAGCACATAATGTCACGTAAAAATAAACGAGACAGGTCAAGCCTTATACCGTTCCCGAGAAAACAAACGTTCGAGAGAAACGAGGGGTTGCCGGGCTCGAACGTAAGAGCTGCTGTGCACCCAAGGTTTGCCGGAGAAGTCGTTTCGGGGAGGGGCAGTCACGACGTCGGGTTGCTGCGTTCGGGAATCGCCGAAAAACGGGCCGCTGAACTTCGCTGGAGGAACTCGCAGCGAACGGGAGAGGGGTAGCGAGGGCGGTGGTTGCTCGCAGAGGAGGAGCACGGTCAGGACTCGCCTGAAATCGAGTGATCGAAGGGGATGCTGCTCGGTGATGGGCCACAATCGATTTTCGGAGAGGTGACTGGCAGCGGAGGTGACGAACCCGCTTCTCGTCGCCGGTGCTGGTTCACGTGGAGGCTCGCGACGGAGCAGAATTTCGTCGTTGCTGCTGGGGTCGGGAAAGGCTGGTTCTCGACGGGATGAAGTCGCCGGAATCCGTCGAGGTCGTCGCTTATGGCGCGATTGTTGAAGGGTCTCGCGGCGGTGATGTTTTGCAGGCGGCGGAGGAGGGTGCTCGGAGATGGCGGCGCGATCAGATGATGATGCTGCGATGATGATGATGAAGGCGAAGAGGGAGAGGTGAGATTGAGAGGGGAAGACGATGAAGTTGGGAGGCTGCGGGATTTGACGGGTTGTTCTGATTTTTTAGGAAACGAACGGGAGCAAGAAAATATATATCCCAACTAGGTTTAATGTCTTGCCCAATAAAACACACCCACACACTCACGGGCCGAATTGGTCGGGCTCGGGCTCGGGCTTGGGCCGGATTATCGAGTTTGGTTCAATGAAACGTATCGGCTCTCGCGCCCGACTACGTAGAAATAATATCTATTGATAATACACACAAATTTAATTTTTTTTTAAAAAAATAATATTAGTAAAAATACAAATACACAATTTAATAGTTATAATAATAGCATTTAGACAATTTGGGCAATTAAATAATATTTAGACAATTAAGCAATTAGACAATCAAATCATATTAGACATTTAAATAATTTAGCATTCAACAAATAATAATAAAAATAAATAAGAAAAATAATAATAATAATTAATTCTCAAAATTCCATAATTCAAACGGGTTTACAATCGGTTCACGCGATTAAATCGAGATCGCCAAATGACGAATTTATTTCAATAAAACAATCGAGTATTCCAACCTTTATTTAAGTCGACATCGCGACCAATAAATATAACTGTATAAATAATATTCGATAAATAGAATATTCTGAGAAATTCTAAAAATCGAACGGGGCGTTACAGGGTGGTTCTACAAGATCCCAGACCTGATTGGAGTCCAATGACCCCATTTCAGCTTTCATTACAACATTCCATGAATCTGCATCTTTATCTTGGACTGCCTCATCGTAAGTTCTTGGTCCGATTCTAGGCCTCCTCGAACTGAGTCCGATGACTCTCCAAGACCTATCCATCGGTCGGGTAAATGAGAAACCCTCCCACTACGACGAGGCACTGTCTGCACTGGTACACTCTCAGTGTGCCGTGTTGCAGTATTATGTGATGTATCTACTTGCGCACTCGGTGGGGAACCATCGATTTCACCCCTTAACTCCTCTAAGACTAGTCTACTCGTGGGCTTATGATTCATAATATAGTCTTCTTCCAAGAATCTATTGTCCGTCGAAACGATCACCTTCTGATCATCAGGACTATAAAATAATCCACCTTTCGTTCTCTTCGGATAGCCTACGAAAACTCGTGCTTCCGAATGTTTCTCCAACTTGCCAGGTTCCTGCACTAACAAGTGTGCAGGACTACCCCAAACTCGAAACTGTGAGAAACTGGGCTTGCGCCATTTCCACATCTCATAAGGAGTAGTGTCAACTGATTTCGATGGAACCATGTTCAGAATATACGATGTTGTTCCCAATGCCAAACCCCAGAACGAATCTGGTAAGTTCGAATAACTCATCATAGACCTAAACATCTCCATAAGAGTCCTATTTCTTCGCTCTGCAACCCCGTTTTGCTGGGGCGTGCCGGGTGCAGTCAGTTGGGATTCAATCCCAGCTTCCGGTAAGTATGTCCATAAGTCTCCAAAGAGGTATTCGCCACCTCGATCAGAACGGAGTGACTTGATACATTTACCATGAAGCTTCTCCACAACTGTCCGATACTCCTTGAATTTCTCAAAGAATTCGGACTTGCGGTGCAACAGATAAACGTACCCAAATCTCGAGTAATCATCTATGAAAGGCACATAGTACTCAAAACCTCCTCTAGCCTGGATCGACATAGGACCACACAAACCAGAATGAATCAATCCTAGAACTTCTTGGCTCCTATACCCATTTGCCGTAAACGGCCTCTTGGCCATCTTACCTTCCAGGCAGGATTCACAAGTTGGATAGCGCTCTTCCAATGGACCGAGATGTCCACTGGCCACTAACTTTTGAATCCTCCTAAGGTTGATGTGCCCAAGTCTAAGGTGCCACAGATATGCTTGATTCATCTGCGAAGACTCCTTCCTCTTATTAGATGTAGTTATGACATTATTCAATTCATTATGTTGCACTGTGGGAGAGTTTGGTTTGAGAACATACAAATTGCCAACTAATGAACCACAATATATGAAACAATTTCCTAAATGAATAATAACCATGTCATCAAGCGAAACTAAAAAACCATCCATAACGAGTTTAGAAACTGAAACAAGGTTCTTTCGTAGCATTTCCCATGTAGACGGTGATTTCTCCCTCCCTAAGTCGCTTGGTTTTCTAGAACCCCTGCAAAGAATTGTAGACATGATCAGTGGCTCTAATATCTACACACCAGGTTCTGGTAGATACAACCGCTATACATGTTTCTATGACATTAACGAGAGAGTTACCTTTCTTGAGGAGAGGGCAGTCGACCTTCCAGTGTCCTGACTTATTACACTTGTGGTGTCTGCCTTTCGGTTTCTTTGCCACAGCCTGAGGGGCCGATCCTGGGTAAATCGGAGCATCATGTGCCTTCACCTTTCCTGGAGACTTCTTTCTCTTCCTGCCCTTGTGAGGCCTGGAAGGTCTATCCTGCTCGGCGACTAGCACCTGAGGTGCCTAAGTGAATAAGGCCTCCACTGACTGTAGCTCTGCAAGAAAATCTGGAAGAGCCATATGCATCTTGTGCATGTTGTAGTTCAACCGGAACTGATCAAAACTGTTCGGCAGAGATTGGAGCATAACCTCAAGCTCATTGAGCTGTGCCATAACCCTGAGGGCGTGCTCCCTTACGGGTATGCCCTCGGCCAAGCGCGTACTCATCAGAGCACTCAAAGCCTCTTGCCTAGCAGCCCTAGACTGATGTCCGAACAGATCCCTGAGATTGAGAAGTATATCTGCTGCAGTGTCCTTAGACTGATGCTGATGTTGAACAACATTCAACATAGAAGCCAGAATGTAACACTTCGCCATCTCATCAGCCTCCTTCTACCGAGCATACTCCTCTTTCTCCTGCTCAGAAGCATCAGCTGCGGGCACCGCCAGGCAAGCATCAGTGATAGCAAACTTGTAAACCTCAACAGTCAACACTATGTCTAAGTTCCTCTTCCAATCAATGTAATTAGGACCAGTAAGCTGATTTTCTTTTAGAATGGCAGACAACGGATTGAACGACATGATGAATATCCTGAGAATCATGCAACTATTTTCACAGATTAAACACTTTTGAATTTAACTGTTAATATTGATATCCTCAAAACAACATTAACTTAAATTCCCCGACATCTATTACACCTTGTGAGAATGCATGCTACGAATGTCGCCCTACAAACTCGCATTTTGTAAAAGAAGGGCTTTTCTAAGGCCCATTAATTTCCATAAGTCAAAACCAAATTCATGACGAACGAAATTAATAGTCGGTCTTTATTTGACCATGCAATAGAATTCAGGAACCCCGAGGGGGATTAATAAATTTAATCACATTCTAAGTGAATCCAATTTCTCGGTCCTAAGGTCGCCAAATTTGATTATACGTCATCCGAGGGGAAGCCCGTACGCTCTCATAAGATTACCTCTAACCGTCTAATATTAGAAATTTGTCCTAGTAATTTCCTACAATTAAATTTTAGCAATGCCACCCGAGGGGGAGCCCATTACCGCAGCTTAATTGATTTACCGACAAATTAGAAATGGAGGCCTTAGGAATTTTACAATTAACTTTAATT
Source organism: Striga asiatica (assembly GCA_008636005.1). Classification (NCBI taxonomy): domain Eukaryota; kingdom Viridiplantae; phylum Streptophyta; class Magnoliopsida; order Lamiales; family Orobanchaceae; genus Striga; species Striga asiatica. The sequence goes on from BKCP01009515.1 coordinate 1,394,208, forward strand.
TAAAATCCCTTCTCAAACTTAGTATAATTTAATGAGGATTTTTAACTATTTATACAATTCCAAATTAATCTATGTTAAGGCAATAATTAATTAACATGCATATTAATTCATGCAATTCTAAATTAATCTATGTCAATGCAATAATTAGTTAACATGCACAATAAATTATGCAATCCTAAATTAATCCATGACAGTGCAATAATTAATTACATGCATAATTTATTGACACAATTCTAAATTAATCCCATGCAAGAACATAATTAATTAACATGCATAAATAATAATTTAATGGCATAATAAATTTAAATAAATAAATAAATAAATACACTATTATGGCCATTAAATATTGAGTCTCCTTAAACAAGGAAACTGTGACAGTTCTTTTCCTGTTCAACTGGAACTCCTTTAAGTAGTAGAATCCTGGTTGATCTTGTACTGCTTGATCAGCAAGGCAAAAACGAACCACCAGCTGCCGCCACTAGTCCGCCTCCGCCGCCGCCGGCCACCGGTTGCCGCCTGCCAGTTCGCCGGAAAAAGCCAATATTTTTTTTTATTCTTCGAGGCTCGTTGATCTTCTTGTGATCTCCCGGTCATCAACACACGATCACAACACGAAAAATATAATTTACGAAATTACATAATTCGATCCTAGATCCAACGAATAGATGTACATGTTTTCTAAACAAATAATTAAATCTATCCGGTCAACCCCCGGGCGAATAATTATTACAAACATTCATCCATAAATTCCTAGACATGTCCGAGGCTTTAAAAACAAATTTAAAACCATACATCACATTCAACAACATTCATCAAACACATAATCGGCCATAATAGTGGATTAACTATTTTCCTGCAAAACCGAGTTATGCAAATATAATCCAATATATGGCTGCGTTTGAACACATCTTTGTCAAATGAAGCCGTAAAAATTCAAACTTTGTACAAAACGAATTAACCTGGCTCTGATACCACTTGTTGGGATCTGTGAGGATCTCGTTATGTACAAGTCACGAATTCAATAGCAAACGTAAACCTATGCGCAGCGGTTCTAAAGGTTTGACGTAGAGAACTTACGGATTAAAATTTATGTAGATCTGGTTGACCATGAATGGTTGACCACAATTGATTGACCGTAAATCACGTCTTGGGTTGCACGAACAAGATCAGATCAAAACCGGGTCAAACGGATCAAAACGAAACTTTGCAGCCTGGGAGCTTCCGACGGCACGTGAGAGCGCGTGCGGCGTTGGATTCCGGCGAACTCAGCGGCGGTGGAAAGCTCTCATTAGGACGGTCGTCTGGGTATGCTATATGTCTCAATCGGACTTCCGGTTAGTTCTGTAGGTCAAAATATATTTCGTCTCAGTTTACCTACAGATCTTCTACTGTATTACTCAATACACCCTTCTTCAACTTATACCAGTGGAGCAACAAGAAGAAGATAAAGCTCGAATGAAATCTAGAGAGACAGAGGCGTGGGGCGTTATTCACGTGTGATTAGGAATTCTTATCTCTTCTCATGAGCTTAATGATGTATATATAGAGCTTCAGTAGGGACCCTTAGGAGATTAGGAAAAGGGCTTATTAATTAATTAGACTAACTGTGGCTAAGCCCACTCCTCTAATTAATTAAATAATACTAATGGACCACCAATATTATATTATTGCACTCCCTTTTCCTAGCCCAAATTACATTTGAGACTCCAATAATAATTATACGATTTACCTCCCCACTTTTAAGATATAATGTCCATTAATTAATTCGATTACTGACAATCAAGAATTAATTAATTTATTATTATTTCACCGAAGCTAGCGCTCGTCCATCACATTCTTATTATGCCAGAACTTAATCCACCTGCAGGGTTTGGCATAACAATCCTTCATGAACTAATTCCGGAGAAATCATCAAACTAACGCACATGGTGACCGTAAATATCCTAACAACACATCCTATATATATTACCCAAAACAGTAGGAATATTAATCCAGCGAACTGAACCTCACCCATGTGAATCAAAGTAATATATATTATATATATCTGCCTGTTTAATATCGGGTTAAGAGAACGCAGTAATTAACCGAGGCCTAGTTCATTTACGACGATCAGTACAAAATGAACTTCTCCTCTCTGGGATCCTGTTCAATACATAAATGTACTAGTGCAACTAATCAGTCAAGACAAACTGTACAGTTGACACTACAACCGTTCGGATGGGGTGTTCATGTCCATCTAGGTTGTGAACAACTATTCTTGATCGCAAGTGACTGATAGAGTGATCTTCGGTTCGTCCGATGACGACCCACCCTATCTAAGTGTAGAACAACAGAACGTAGAACTTGTTTAATCTAACATGATTCTCATTCATAAAGGGTAAATGTGTAATAACATGCAAAGCCAAGCTTTCAGTATATAACACTAACAGTGGGATGATCACAAGGATAAGGGGAATCGTGGACAGAGGGGCCCAGCTCAGGCGGGCCAGCCAGCCTGACAGGATCTGCCGGCTTGCGCTACCTGCGGACGACGACACCGTGGGGAGTGCCTAGCCAGACAGAACATATGCTATCACTGCCGCCGCCCAGGACACCTTATCATGAACTTCCCAGACCGTCCGCAGCCCCAGCCAGCCCAGAGACAGCCTGAACAGAGACAGCTTGCCCAGAGACAGCCCGCACCGAGACAGGCAGCCCAGAGACCCCCAGGACAGCAGCAGCAGCGTGGAGCACCCGCGCATATTTACGCACTCGACCAGGATCAGGCCGCATAGCAGCCAGGTACCATGTCGGGCATGCTATCCTTATTTAATACTCCAGTCTTTGCTTTATTCGATACTGGGGCGACGCATTCGTTCATCTCGACCAAGTGTTTATCAGCCTTAGGGGCCCAGGGAGTGAGTACTATCGACGCTCTCGAGATCAGCCTCGCATCTGGGAGGAAGATAGTTAGGAGTTCCCTAACCAAGAACCTTAGCATCGATATCGGAGGCAGAACTCTAGTTACAGACGCATTTGTGATTGATATGAATGACTTTGACCTGATTCTTGGCATGGATTGGTTGACGAGATATCACGCAGACATCCGTTTCCGTGACTGGGAGGTGACGCTACACTTATCCGAGGGAGACCGCATCACGTTCTTCGAGACGAAGTCTCAAACCCTACCGCGCGTTATTTCCATGGCGAAGGCGACGAAGTACATGCAGAGAGTGGATTGTCAGGGATTTCTTGTCAACATCGTTGGGGAGTCTTCGGAGAAGCTGTCACACGGTGATATACCCATCGTTCGTGAGTTTGTGGACGTTTTTCCCGATCAGCTTCCGGGAGGACCACCTAACCGCCAGGTGGATTTAGTCCCCAGAGCGGGACCACTGCCAAAAGCGCCGTATCGCATGGCACCAAAGGAGCTTCAGGTGTTGAAGGCTTAGATTCAGGAGTTGTTGAGGGGAGCGCCTGTCTTCTTTGTCAAGAAGAAGGATGGGTCTATGAGAATGTGCATCGACTACTGAGATTTGAACCGGTTGACGGTGAAGAACAAGTATCCGCTTCCCAGAATTGAGGATTTATTCGATCAGCTGAGGGGAGCCAGTGTATTTTCGGCTTGAGCAATGCGCCAGCGGTAGTCATGGATCTCATGAACCGTGTCTTCCATCCATTCCTGGATTAGTTTGTCATCGTCTTCATTGATGATATTCTGGTCTATTCTAGTAGCCCGAAGCAGCAGAAAGAGCATTTGAGGACCGTTTTGGAGACTCTTAGGCGTGAGGACCGTTCCTGCCGAGATTATATCAGATCGAGATCCCAGGTTCACACGCCATTTCTGGGAGAGTCTGAACGAGTCCATGGGGACGAAGTTGAAGTTTAGCTCCGCATATCACCCACAGACCAACGGACAGTCGGAATGGACCATTCAGACGCTTGAGGACATGCTTCGAGCTTGTGTTCTTGAGCGTGGTGGTTCGTGGGAGGAGTTATTACCCACTGTGGAGTTTGCCTATAACAACAACTATCACTCATCGATCAAGATGGCACTGTTCGAAGCTTTATACGGTCGCAAGTGCCGCTCACCCCTTTATTGGAATGAAGTTGGCGAGAAACAAGTTGTCGGTCCCATGTTGATCGAGGACACAGTACAGAAGGTTGCTGAGATCCGAGCAAAGCTGAAAGAGGCACAGAGCATACAGAAGGCCTACGCTAACAAGCGTAGAAGGGAGCTTGAGTTCGAGCAGGGAGACAAGGTGTTCCTGAAGGTCACGCCGATGAAGGGCGTTGTTCGATTCAGAAAGAGGGGGAAGCTGCAGACCTGATTCATAGGGCCATTCGGTATTCTCGAACGAGTTGGCGTAATAGCCTATTGTCTGGCGTTACCCCCAGAGCTCTCGGGTGTACACAACGTCTTCCATGTGTTGATGTTGAGAAAGTACGTGTACGATCCGAGCCACGTAGTGAACTTTGATGAGCTAGAGGTCCGGCAGAACCTGGCATACGATGAGCAGCCGGTAGCAGCTCTGGACCGGAAGGTCTATCGACTGAGGAACAGAGATATAGAGCTTGCCAAAGTTTGCTGGAGTCGCCATGACGAGTCGGAAGCCACTTGGGAGAGAGAGGCCGAGATCAGAGCTCGTTATCCAGATTTCGAGTTTTGAGATTTTCAGATGTATATATATGTACTTTTACTTTATGTTCTGTACATAGTTTTTGTAGTAGAAGTTCTGGCCTAGCACCTTAGTTTTGTATTTCCGAGGACGAAAATATTTTAAGGAGGATAGGTTGTAACGCCCAAAATCAGTAATAATATTAAGAACGGTTTCACTGCTCCACTATAAGTGAAATCCGTAATTTTCAGAATTTTTCCGAGTTATATTTTATATGCTAAATGCACAAATATAATAGATTATTCTTTGGAATATTCTATATCAAGTTTAAGTCAAGATCAATCCATTAATTTGGGTTGTTAAATTATAACTATTCAACTCGAGAATTTATTCGGCTTCGAACCCTAGTTTGGCTCCGAGCCATTTTTCTAGTTAATCTTGAGCATAGCTGAGTCTTGGTATTTTTATACTTAGAATATTTTTCTAAGTGTATAAGAATATCAAAATAAGCCTTGGACATTTTATAGTCAAACCCTAGCACCTACCCGAGCCATTCGAGCCGCGACCCCGCCCAAGGTCCCGGGTCGAGGTCCGAGACCAAGCCTAAGTCCTAACCAACTCTTGGTATATTTTTCTAAGTCATATGGACACAAGAAAAACCTCTAAAATCGGTCTAATTGTCATTCACGCGACCAAACTGAAGTCCACGCGCAACAGGCCCTGCCCATGCGCCCAACACGCAACGCACGCGCCCAGCAGGCCTGCCTCGCACGCAGTCCACGCCAGCAGCCCAGTCCGCGCGGCCCAGTGCCCTGCGCCAGCCCAGCGCCCAGCGTGACAAGCCTATCTTCCGAGCCCATTTCCATGAGATCCGGCCCACTTCTTTCAAGACCCAAAGGCTGCAAATATTAGGGACTTATTAAGGGTTAATCCAAGCTTAAGTTGCCCTAAGAAAGTTTAAGCCTTAATCTTTTGGCCTTAAGCTAAAGTGGGTGCATGTGCATGAATTATTTTAATGCACATGTGTAAGTCTTGTCCCTTTGTCCCTAGTGCTGCTATACCAGACCTTGTCTCCTGCCAAGATACTCTGGAAATACACCAAGATGCCCTCCAAAACCGTGCCCAAGTCAGCCCCCAAGTCCCCATGCATGAAGCGTGGAGAAATTCCACTTAAGATGGTCTCCCATGAGCCATTCTTGTAAAATCCGCTCCACCACCTATATAAGACTTCATATTCAGCTCTTATCATCCCTTTGACACCTTATAGTTCGAGCACTTAGTGATAAATCAAGATAAAAACCGAGAAGGCACCATAGCCCTTACTGTGCGCGCGCGCCTAACCCGGGTGGAGGAGCAACCGAGCCACATCATGTTCTAGCCAAATTCTCTTAGGGCTTATCACTTTCCAAGTATTCCTTGTAATTTTATAAGCCTCTGGAGCTCACCAAGCTCGGCCAATTCAGCCCCAAGGCAAGCCAAGTCCCTCACAGCCGTGCCTAACCCTATACCAAGCCCTACTAGCCATTTCTCTCGTTCGGTGAAGGTTAGCCCGAACCATCTTTCTCTCAAAATTATTTTATGATATTTTAGGATTTTTCATGAAGAAAAATCAAGCCATGCCCGTGATTAAACCTAAGTTCCGAATTTTACAAATATATGGCCTTAAAAATAAAATTTTAGTAGCAAGCATGCCTAAGTCGAAATTTATAGTTAAATCACCCTCATATATTATGTTATTGTTGGTGTAAAAAGTTGAGCATGATTGGAGTTTGTTTGTTCGATCAAATCGTTCATGAAAATGTGCCATTTTGGACCCCCGAGCCTTAGTATTGTACATGCAAGATATTCCACATTCATTAGCCCCTATAGTCATCATTTTGAATGTTAAACATTCGGACCTAAGTAGTTTTATAAGTTATGAAAGTTGGTTCGATGAGTTAGGGCTCGTAGGTGCCATATAAGCCTTCCCGAGCCACATGCAAAATGATCCGAGTCATCCTAGCATTTTATGTGATAAATATGCTTTTTATATCATATCATGATGTTACGTTATGCATGTCACCGGAAAAAGTCGTCGGAGGTCCGGCAAGGGTCGGCCTTGGTCGCTGTCCGCGCACGTAGTGCGGTAGCGCCCGACCCCAGTGCCTGCAGAAGCTAACCCCCGTCAGTGCCCGCATCCGGTAGGCGCGGCGCACAGCCGCGTGCACGCAATAGCGTCCGCAGTGCCCAGTGCGTGCCGTGTGCCCAGTAACCGCGCCAGTAGCGCCCAACACCCTTCGACAGCACCCGGCAGCGCTGTCCACGCCCATGCATGCGTGGTTTCAAGCCAGCCGCTCGTAGCCCGCGCAGATGTAAGCCCGAGTAGTGTCAACATGCATGGTGGCCGCACCCAGCGTGCCCAAGCCACGTGCACGGTGCGCCGCAGCGTCGTGCTAACCCCAGCGCACGAGGTCTCGCGCCAGAGCCTCGTGCCATGCCCAGTGCCAACCCAAGCCGGGTCTGTTGACGCCAGTATGCCTCGGTACGTGGCCAGCAGCACGCCCGATTGCCCAGTGATCTCGGGGACGCCCGGCAGTGCCTGTGTGGTCTCTGTCCGCGCCAAACCCACGTGATGCGGATGTGGCTAGGCAGCTGAAGAACGCCTCGAGCCGAGCCTATCACGCGCGCAAGAGGTTAGCACGACAGGCGGGTGAGACGCAGGCCATAGCATGCGAGGCGAGCGAGGACAGCGACCAGGGTCTGAAGGGCGATAGCGCGCGACTAGCGCGAAGGGAAAAAGTGGCCGCGAGCGTTAAGGCAAATGGCGCGGACAAGGGCGATGCGACGGACGCGCACGATAAGACCTCGGGTGGTTGGGACACGCGCGAGAAGACCGTTGGACGCGAGGACTCGAGCGGAACGCGCAACGGAGGAGCACGCGCTAGCACGGGCGGCGCGACCTTAGTCCTCGAGGACTAAGGCAAGGCGCGCGGGTCCTTAAGGCGGCAAGTTGGGATGTTTGGCTTGGAGTGCAAGTCAAGACTTCCCAAGATCCCTTAGATATTTGGTTTCCTTATTCTATTATGATTTCTAGATTGTTTAGGACTTTAATATTTTATTGCTTTAATTAGTGATTTAGTTCCTTAGGATTTTATTTATTTCCAAGCATTAGGAGTTCTTCTTAGATTAGGAATAGACTTAGTTTGGCACCTATAAATAGGCCCCTTTGTCATTCGAAATATTCATTCAGAGATTAATAGAAAAACCGAACTTTTGTTCAAACACTTTGCCTTAGATATCTTTTCGATTTCTTTTGCAATTTTATCGTTTCAAGGGGTGCGGCTGTGCAAACCTCGAGACACCTATCGGCGATTCAAGGCACTGGTTTGTGGCTTATCGGCAATCGGGACACGCGATCTTCATCATTGGTGCTTTCATTGAGAGGATCTAGATCGTGTGTCTTTTTCTACCCCATTCCCTTTCCTTTTTCTTCTTCTTTATTTTCGTCCCCCTATACAAAAAAAAAAATCTCTTCAAGACGAGTCCTCGAAGCAAAGAACGAAAGCAAGAAAAGAAAGCAATGGCCAATAAGGAGATGAAGGACAAGATCGACAACCTAGACGCTCAAGTCCGAAGTATGAGCGAGGACATCGACACGACCAAGTCTACGGTTCGAGATCTAATGGAAACCGTGAACCGAGGATTCGAGGAGATGGCGTGCGGCTTCCAACGCTTTGCGCGGTCACCTCCACGGCGGCCAAGGCGCGATCGACGAGGAGGAGGGACCTAGGCCCGATGAGCGCGAATACGAGGAAGACTTCGATCAACGGTCACAGGCGTCTAACGCACACGACCGCCCGAGGCTCGACAAACCGCGGCTCACGCTATCCACCTTCACCGGCACCGATCCCGAGGCATGGCTCAACCGGGCCATGCAATACTTTGAGCTCAACGAGACCGAGGTTAACGACCGTGTTCGATACGCGGCCTATTACCTAGATGGCGAGGCCAACGTGTGGTGGCAATGGCTCACGAACGTATACCGCAAACGACAGCGAGCCGTTAGATGGGGAGATTTCGAGCGCGAGTTACTCACGCGTTTCGGGACCTCCAACTACCATAACTACGATGAGGCCCTTTCGCGCGTACGCCAAACCGGCAGTCTGCGCGATTAGATGAAGGAGTTCGAAAAGTTGGCATGTCACGTAAGGGACTGGCCCGAGGCTGCATTAGTCGGGGTATTTATTGGCGGGCTTAAGTATGATCTAGCCGCCGAGGTTCGATTGGAGCGGCCTGAGTCGATGCATGCAGCCATGGAGATCGCCCGACGTCGCGACGATCACCTCGCCGCCACGCGAAGGGGACGGGCGGACGCACGCTTTCCCGAGCCACGGCGCACGACGAATATCGCGCCCAGCATACGGCCACCAAGTAACGCTCGACCACCTATCCCGGAAGTCAAGCGTCTGTCGCTCGAAGAGATGAGGCGCCGACGCGAGCAAGGCCTGTGCTTCAAATGCGAAGAGAAATTCGCGCCGGGCCACCGATGCAAGCAAGCATTTTTAATCGATGTTACGGATTCCGATAATGAGGAAGAACCCGAGGTTGAGGAGAGCGAGGTTCGAACTGAAGTGCTCGAAGATGAAGCTGAAATTTCGATGCACGCCATGGCTGGTACCCGAGGGCCGAGGACGTTGCGGCTACCGGCGTGGGTCAAGGACCGCCGCGTGGTCGTACTCGTGGACAATGGGTCATCCCATAATTTCATCAACACCACGCTGTCCCAAAAGCTAAACTTGTCCACCACCACGATCGAGCCATTTGAAGTCCGAGTAGCTAATGGTGAACGGTTGAGGTGCACCGATTCCTATCGCAAGGTGCCAATCAAGTTCCAAGGAGTCACCATCAAGGCCGATCTCTACGCATTACCCCTGGTTGGACCCGATATGGTGTTAGGAGTCCAATGGCTCGAAGGTTTAGGAGAAGTGACCACCAACTACAAAACTGGTGTCATGAAGTTCAAGGCAGGAGAACAACAAGTCACCTTAAAGGCTAGTGAAGTTAGTGGGACCAAGGAGGTTGGTCTCAAGAGCATAGAGAGAGTTTGGCGCGGGGGTGGCCAAATTTTCGCCGTCGTGGTCGAAGATACGAGCACGACCACAACCGAGGCCACCATACATCAAAGCGAGGTGCGCGCATTACTCGAAGAGTTTGAGCAAGTCCTAAGGGAGCCTAAGGGTTTGCCGCCGCACCGGGAGTTTGACCACCGAATACCCTTGGTCAATGAGCAGCTTGCGGTACACGTCCATCCATACCGGTATGCGCATTTTTAGAAGACCGAAATAGAGAGGCAAGTTGGTGAGATGCTTGAGTCCGGGCTCATTCAACACAGCTCAAGCCCATTCTCGTCACCGGTGCTAGTAGCTAAGAAAAAAGACGGCACGTGGAGATTTTGCACTGACTACCGCGCACTGAATACCGCAACTGTCAAGGATCGCTTTCCTATACCGAGTGTCGACGACATGCTCGACGAGCTAGGTGGATCCCGTTATTTCTCTAAGCTCGACCTAAGGGCCGGATACCATCAGATCCGGCTACACAAGGCTGATATCCCAAAGACGGCCTTTCGTACGCACCAAGGACACTACGAGTATTTGGTGATGCCATTTGGGCTATGCAACGCCCCATCCACCTTCCAGTTTGCTATGAACTCCATCTTCAAGGACCATCTGCGCAAATTCGTCTTGGTATTCTTCGACGACATTCTAGTCTACTCAAAAACGTGGGACGAGCACCTAGGGCACTTACGTGTGGTGCTTAAGATCTTGGAAGCTAACTCGTTCTACATCAAGGCGTCCAAGTGCTCGTTTGGACAAGAGATGGTCGAATACCTTGGTCACTTTATTTCACATGATGGTGTGAAGGTCGACCCAAGGAAAATTGAGGCTATGGTCGATTGGCCGAAACCAACCAGCCTGACGCAGTTAAGGGGTTTTCTAGGGCTCACAGGTTACTACCGGAAGTTCGTGAAGGACTATGGGTCCATTGCCAAACCATTAACCGAGATGACCAAGAAGGGTGGATTCAAGTGGACCAGGGCAAGAGAGGCTGCATTCGAGAAACTTAAGGGTGCAATGACATCAACGCCTGTTCTAGCCATGCCAAGGTTCGAGGTGTTGTTTGAAGTGCACACGGACGCGAGTGATGTGGGCATTGGTGCGGTGCTAGTCCAGGAAGGACGTCCCTTGGCCTTCCTTAGCAAGGCCCTTGGCACGACCCGACTAGGATTGTCCGTGTATGTGAAGGAGATGCTCGCAGTCGTAGAGGTGGTGCGATGCTGGAGGCCCTATCTTTTAGGGCAACGCTTTCGGATCGTGACCGATCAACAACCGCTCAAGAACTTACTCGAGCAAAGGATCGTGACGCCCAAACAACAAAAGTTTGTCTCAAAGCTTATGGGCTTCGACTTCGAGATAGTGTACAGGCCGGGTCGACAAAACGCTGTGGCCGACGCCCTGTCGAGACGGACGGACGTCGCTGAGCTCAAAGCCATAACCGGGCCAACATGGGCGATATGGGAGGAAATAAGGAGGGCGCAAGAAGGCGACACCCAATGTCAAGATTTACTGCGAGCTATAGAGGCACGAGATGCGGCCGTTGCCGATTACGAGCTGCATAATGGTCTCGTGCTACATCGAGGCCGAGTGTTTGTCCCGGATAGTGGGCAACTCCGCGAGCAAATTTTGCAACACTTCCACGACTCTAAGATCGGCGGGCACTCGGGATTCTATCGTACTTGGATGAGAATGGCCAATACCTTCTTTTGGCAAGGGCAGCAAAGCGCAGTTCGGGAGTATGTCGCGCATTGCGACGAGTGCCAGCCACTAAGGCTGACGCACGACGACTGAGTGGTCTATTGCAGCCTTTACCTGTGCCCGAGAATATCTGGGAGGACATCACCATGGACTTCATCGAGGCGCTGCCTATCTCTAATGGGTTCAATGGGGTCATGGTCGTGGTCGATCGACTGACGAAGTACGCACACTTCGTACCAATCACGCATCCCTACACGGCAAAGTCTATCGCCAAGCTTTTCATTGAGTACGTCATGAAATTGCATGGGGTGCCATGCTCGATTGTCTCTGATCGTGACCGGATTTTTATGAGTAGCTTTTGGTCGGAGTTCTTTAAGCTCCAAGGGACCAAGCTCTCAATGAGTTCTGCCTATCACCCACAGACAGATGGCCAAACCGAGGTGACCAACCGCATGCTAGAGCAATACTTGCGGTGCTATGTGCACCAATTTCCAAAGAAGTGGGAAATCTTTCTACCATGGGCCGAGTATTGGTACAACACCACTTACCACGAGTCGACCAAGGCTACACCATTCGAGTTGGTGTACGGGCGCAAACCACCTACACTAGTAAATTATTCGGAAGGAGTTGCTATCAATGATGAAGTGGGGCGAGAACTTGAGGAGAGAGACTTAATGTTACGAGAACTGAAGAGAACTCTCGAGGGGTCGATTAACCGCATGAAAACCTTTCATGACGGCAAAAGGCGCGAAGAGAGTTTTGAGCCAGGCGAGTATGTCTATTTGAAGTTGCGGCCCTTTAGGCAGCGAACAACGGCGCAAAGTGCTGCGACGAAGCTCAGGGTACGCTATTACGGGCCGTACCAAATTTTGAAGCGCATAGGGCAAGTAGCTTATCGCCTAGCGTTACCAGAGAGTTCGCACATCCATCCAGTCATACACGTCTCGCAGCTCAAAAGAAGTCTAGGAGAGGTGCACAAGTGGTGCGAAGAGCTTCCCGCAACGGCAACGGATGGGCAGGCCATTGTGAGGCCTAGTCGTGCGATCGAATATCGCCAAGTAAGGAAGGCGGAGCGCTACCGTTGGGAGGTGTTAGTTGAGTGGGAAGAATTGCCATCGGAGGAGGCTACGTGGGAGGATGTAGATGAAATGCGCGAGCAATTCCCTGATTTCATCCTTGAGGACAAGGAAGCGCTTGAAGGGGACGGGAATGATGCGGATGTGGCTAGGCAGCTGAAGAACGCCTTGAGCCGAGCCTATCACGCGCGCAAGAGGTTAGCACGACAGGCGGGTGAGACGCAGGCCATAGCATGCGAGGCGAGCGAGGACAGCGACCAGGGTTTGAAGGGCGATAGCGCGCGACTAGCGCGAAGGGAAAAAGTGGCCGCGAGCGTTAAGGCAAATGGCGCGGACAAGGGCGATGCGACGGACGCGCACGATAAGACCTCGGGTGGTTGGGACGCGCGCGAGAAGACCGTTGGACGCGAGGACTCGAGCGGAACGCGCAACGGAGGAGCACGCGCTAGCACGGGCGGCGCGACCTTAGTCCTCGAGGACTAAGGCAAGGCGCGCGGGTCCTTAAGGCGGCAAGTTGGGATGTTTGGCTTGGAGTGCAAGTCAAGACTTCCCAAGATCCCTTAGATATTTGGTTTCCTTATTCTATTATGATTTCTAGATTGTTTAGGACTTTAATATTTTATTGCTTTAATTAGTGATTTAGTTCCTTAGGACTATTTGGTATCTATAAATACCCACATATGTCATTCGAAATTTATGATGGAAAAGTAATAGAAAATCGTTCGTGAGAACAAAACCGTGTGTTTAGAATTCGTGAGAGTTTTATCATACAATCGAGTTGGCTAGGCTAAGACCCGAACCATCTCAAAATCGTGAGAAGACAAGGCTAATAACCGAGTCGTCCACACCTATCGTCGAAGGATAAGCCGTGGCAAAGCTTAGTTCGAGACAAACAAGTTGGAAAAACACACGATCCTTCATCAAGCAGGCCCGGCGCGGGGCCGAGCCCGGTCCAGCCCGAGTCAACGCCCGACCGCCCGGTTCAGCCGAGCCGGCGATCCGGCCAGTCAGCATACCGGCCGGTTCGACCGGCGGTTCGAGTCCGTTTTGATTCGTGACTTCCGGTCCGAGTCTTCTTTCTGAATTTTAGTATTTTTTCGAGCCGAGCCAGTCCAGTCTTAGCATATTATAATCCGAGCATATTAGGATAAAAATAAACATTACGAGCATGATACTTAGCATTATTTTGCTTAAATGTTTATGTAGCCTAAGGAGAGTAGAGCCTCCGACCGCTATTCTAGTATCAGCACTTGCATCAGTTCAGTTATCAGGTAGGGGTCATGTACTGGATTCCACATTCCATATAATATATGTACCATGGCAGAGGTATGTTCGAGACAGTTAGTTCTCCCAGGTGATTGGCCGACCTAAGGGCCTTTCGAGTTTTACCTGGTACCGGTGGAGGCCGAGGGCCTTAATATCCCATCGGGGTGTGCACACGAGCGACCGAAGCCGAGGGTCTTTTGACCACAACAAAGAAAGAAAAGAAAAGTTTACAGTTTCAGCTCTTATATATTTATGTTCATGACACGTTATTATACATGATGTCTTATTCAATACTGGTCTTTGCGGAGCATAGTGGTTTGCTCACGCCCCCATTGTGTTTTTCAGGAGACGGAGTCGAGCGTGCCGGGTGAGCTATGCGTGGTGAAGCATGGTCATGACAGCGAGGACATTTTTACGCACGTTTTATGTCCTTATTTTTATGATCATGTATTCATTCAGATATGTATGCATGTACTCTATGTATTTCTGTATTTCGGATGTTTCCGCTAGCAGACTTTAGACTATGCGAGACAGTTCAGACATGGCATGTATGATTCCATATCCGTAGCGGATAGTTTGGTTGCATGTTTTATTATATCTGTGAGCGAGTTAAGTAAAGTTTTTATCTGTGTCATCCCGCAACAAGTTAGTGTTTTCGAAAACCAAGCTCGCACCACTTTTCGAAAACAAAAGCGAAAATTTTACTCTAATTTATCAAAGTTAGTAAGGCGGGGTGCCACACCAAATACACCAACTCACAATGTCACTCCCTTACACTCAACCTCTCAGACACCAAATAGCTCACATCATTCCCAACAAAGCACACCTTATGGACACATCTATGTTGATTTACCCTTAGAGAATGTTCATTCACCTAACACAGTTACTAATGTACCTCTTGAGCCTACGTCTAGTGTTGCAGGTAGACATTCAATGATAACTTGAGCAAAGGCAGACATTCACAAGCCAAAAGTGTATTTGACAGAAAGTCTAAATGAGAAAGAGCCAATGAATGATGGAGAAGCTCTATCAAATCCCAACTGGAAGATAGCCATGCAAAAAGAGTTTGATGCTTTGCAAAGGAATCAAACTTAGTGCTTGACCACATTACCTTCAGAAAAGTCACTGACTGGAAGTAAGTGGGTTTACAACATCAAACACAATGCTGATGGCTCAATTGCAAAATATAAGGCAAGAATGGTGGCAAAAGGATATACTCAATACCCAGGTCTTGACTATGGTGAGACTTTTAGTCATGTGGCAAAGTTAGCAACTATAAGAACTGTGTTGTCTATTGCACTTGCCTCAAACTAGTGCTTGAAACAAATTGATATTGATAATGCCTTTTTATATGGAAATTTGGACACAGACCTTTATATGGAACAGTCATTTGGATTTGTTGTGCCAGGGAAAGAACATCTTGTGTGCAAGTTGAACAAGTCCATATATGGACTTAAACAAGCCTCAAGAGCTTGGTTCAATAAGCTGGGGTCCTATCTTCATTCTCTGAACTTCAAGAATTGTCATGGTGATAACTCTCTTTATTACAGACATTTCTAATGGGCACACAATTCTTATTCTAGTCTATGTTGATGACATGGTAATAACTGGCAGCAGTTCTCTTGAAGTTGAGAATTTTATTAAGCAACTTGGAAGGGAATTTTCTTTAAAGGACTTAGGTGGTTTGCATTATTTTCTGGGAATAGAGATTGTTGAATCAAAATCTGGACTTTTCCTTAGTCAAAAGAAATACATCACTGATCTCCTCACTAGAGTTGGCATGCAGAATTCAAAAGGGTTGTCATCTCCTATGATCAGCACACCTTTTCTCTCCAAGTACAGTGGACAGCCTATGGAAGATCCTAAGCTTTACAGGTCAATAGTAGGTGCATTACAGTATGCTACTATCACAAGACCAGAGTTATCTTATAGTGTTAACAAGGTGTCTCAGTTTATGCAAACTTCCTTGGGTAATCATTGGAATGCAGTGAAAAGGATTCTTAGGTACTTGGCAGGAACCATTGAACATGGAAAGCATTTTTATACTCCAAGGAACCTTCAAATTTCTTCCTTTGCAGATGCTGACTGGGGCTCTGATTTAGATGACAGGAGATCAACAACCGGTTTTTGCACATTCTTAGGTCCAAACTTGATATCATGGAGCTTTAAGAAACAACACATTGTTTCAAGGTCTAGTACAGAGGCTGAGTATAGATCTTTGTCTCATGCTACTTGTGATGTGGTTTGGTTGCAATCCTTGTTGTCTGAGTTGAACATTAAAACACCTCAACCAGCCATCATATGGGTGGATAACCTGGGAGCAGTGAGCTTGGCAGAAAATCCAGTCTTCCATCAAGAACCAAGCATTTTGAAATTGATTTACACTTCATTAGAGAGAAGGTTGCATCTAAACAAATTTCAGTTAGACATGTTCTAGCCTTAGATCAAGTGGCTGATTTATTTACCTAACCGATCACAGGGCAGCTCTTTGCAAGGTTTAGAAATAAACTCTTTGTCTTACCTAGATCCTTGCTTGAGCTGAGAGGGGGTATTGGAAGTAGCTCAGTCAACACAGTCAATGGTGTCTCACCCTCCTTTCCACATCAGACTCTTTCCTCCACGAGTGCAGATGATATTGGTGATGACATGCACAAGAAACAAAGGTCACAGCTGCCTGCATGCAAGGACAAAACAGCACAGCAATGAGATAGTACAAGGTTGTTGAGGATTCCCTTTATTCTTAGGCTATGTTTCATTGATCTAGTGATTATAGTTTGAATGTAAAGCTGAGATTATTTTAGGAATAGTCTATTTATAGTCCCTTTATTTGTAGCAGCCGAGCATCAAGTTTCTGTAACCCTAAAAGTGTTGGATTGAGAGCTAAAGCATTCCTGCTGCATTTATTTTTCTTGTTCAATCATGGAAGTTGATATTTCCTTTTACAATGGTTTCAAAAGTTGACGTCTTGTTTTATTAATTATGGTTTCAAACAACCAGTAGATGACTGCTCATTCTTTACAATACCATCTTGCATTATTAGTTTATGTTGATGTTTAAATAATGTGTGGTAACAACAGGTCTCTTGTAACTGCCGTCAAGCATCATCTCCATTCTTGTTTTACCATAAGGGATCTCAGAACACTAAAATACATATTAGGTTTAGAGTTTTCATATTCTAATAACGGAATAAATATGTGCCAAAGAAAATATGCTTTGGACATCCTTACATTGGTTTCTTAGGGTGTAAGCCTTCTTCCACACTGATGGATCCTACAACAAAATTCTCATCACACAAATTATGACACACTATTCGATGCATCAACATATACAAATTATTTGGTAGACTTCTAATTTAACTATCTCTAAGACTAGACATTGCTTATAGCGTGCAGTGCTTAAGTCCATTTTTGAGCAAACTAACTTCAACTCATGTTTATGCGGCACATAGAGTACTCAGATACGTTAAAGGTACTCTTGACCAAGCTATTTTCTTTCTCAAGTATTCTTCTTTAAATCTAGTAGCCTATAGTGATAGTGATTGAGCTGACTGTTTGGACATAAGAAAAAACATCACATGTTTTACAATTTTTTTGGAAACTCAATCATTTTATGAGAATAAAAGAAACAAGCATAATGTAGTAGAAAATCTGTTGAGGAAAAGTATAGGGCACTACCATCTACTTCTTATGAAATTCAATGGTCGTCGTACTTGTTTGATGATTTTAATATTCCCTACTCTACCCTGCTAATGTTTTTACATGTAGTAAATCAACAATTACAATGGCTACAAATCCAATTTTTCAAGAGAGGACGAAGCACATTCAACTTGGTTGCCACCTGATTAGAGAAAAAACTGCAAAGAAAGTCATTTCCTTACAATACTTTCATAAAAAAGAGCAGATAGTTGATGCCCTCACCAAAACACTTTGAGGACAAACATTTACATCTCTAGTATCCAAGCTGAAATTTGCATAATGTACACATTTACATCTGTAGTCTCCGAGTTGAATTTGCATAATGTACACATTGAGCTTACCGGGATAGGAATATTATAGATATTTATATGTATATTAACTATTTTATCCTTTCTCGTGTATTAGTAAGACAAAGTTGTCATTTTATGTTTGACAACTTCAGTTATATTAGTTAGATTATAAATCTCCCCTATATATAATTGCAGAATTTGTTGAGTCTAAGTGGCAGACTCACATGCTTCGTGATCTTATGTGACAAAAAATCATGTTTCGTAGCTAGGCTTTGATATAAATTAGTATTTCTAATAAAATAATTAGGTTTGGATTGCGTTAAATATTTATATTAATCACAATAAATCTTTGATTGATTTTTTCATTCTTTTCTTATATAATTAGTTACCATAAACTATTTTACGTTTCTTTTTCCTACATTACAATATATTACATTTCCTTTTCATATTTAACTCATACATCAATTATTATAAATGTGCATTCTTCTTATTTTTAAATTTTATAACTTTTTTATTTTTATTTTATTTTTTATGTACGATATATCAAATTAATTATAATTTAACGATCTTCGATTTGACATTCATATTACATATATAAAAATATAACAGTGATATATATCCTTATAAATAAATTAATTTATCAAACTAAATTATAAAATATATATAAAAAAAAACAAAATTACGAATTATCTTATGAAGCAATAGAAAATGATTTCTATTATCATATCATAAAATATTTATCTTAATTGAAAAGAATTTATATAAACTAAGTATGAACACAAAATAAATATAAAAATTATTTTAAAATTTATATCTAATCTTAAATAAAGACTACAAAAATATTGAACGTTATAACGATATTAAAAATAAAACAAAATGTTAAGTATACTTAAAATAATAAAAATAATTATTATATTTCATAAAGTTTAAAAATATAGCACTCATACACAGTACATTTAAATTATTGAATATTATAAAGTTGAAGATAATTAAAAATATAATATGAGGGAAGAAAATTGTGTACATAAAATATTAATCAAACTTGAAATTTTTTTTAATTAATTGAAATAAAATTATGAGTTGTAGATAATACACACACGTGTATCTATAAAAACTATCATATTAAAAAAATTGATTTTAAATATAGGTATTATTTAAATAATTAACTTTGTTAATCTTTTAATTATTAGTTTTGTACTTAATTTTTTATCATTATATTATAATAATATAATTTTTTTTTACTTATTTCTTTTGATACAAATGTTTTATTTTTATTGTATTGCACCACCGTTGTTCACGGACATTATATTAACTGAAATTATTCTATTTAATTTTAAAAAATTAAATATATTTTAAATAAAATAAATAATATTTCATACAAAATAATTTCTAGAATTTAAAAAAATATATAACAATTTTTTTACTTTATTATTGATTATTTATAATTTTTATTTCACAATAAGAATTTTATTTCGTTTTCATTCTTTGTTGCATCATTAATATTTTTCTCTCAAGTACCCGTGTAGTTAACGGGTGTTGTACTAGTAGAAAATTATACATAAACTAAACCTAGTTTTCATTTTTTTTATTTCAGATCAATACACGACGATTTCTTTTCTCTCTCTTTCTGTTCTTCGATCCCCTACCTTCTTTGGTTCAAATTCATGTGAATAAATATAATAATTGGAATATTTTTGTCAAAATTTTTTATTGAAATTTCATAATTTTCTTGTAGTATTTCCAACAACAATTATTATCAAACGAAGTTGCCTGATTTTAGAGAGCATAAAATTTTAGTCCATATATTTTTAATTTATTTACGTTATAGTAAGTCTTTATTAATTTTTAGTTCGAGTTAGTTAATTTTATTTTTATTTTATGCTGTTTTCTTTTATTCTTTTTATGGTTTCCATTTTTTTTTTCCTGCAAATTTCAAGGGCATGATCGACGAGTTTAATGGAAAATTTCCGATGCTGCTAGTTTGTTGTCAGAAATAAGAAAACGTGTATAGCTGACATTAAAATAGAAAATTTCCCCGATTAATGCGTGATTAGTTTAATGGTAATGCGGATTAGTTAATATATGCAGTTGAGTGCGATGGGTGCGTGATAATTAGATCCGAGTCCTACAAGTGCCATGCAAATAATATATTTTAATTCTTGATAGGACTATATGGCTATTTGATGTCAGCCATTATAAATTTGCTTTAGATAAGTGGTTGATATGTTGATGCAACTTTCATAAGTGGCCGTCCATTCTTACGGTTTAACAATACTAGTGTGTAGCCAGTGCAATGAACGAGTTGTAATATTAAATAATAATTATAAATTAAGAATAATAGTAAAAAATATTAACTAATAATTATAAATTAAAAATAAAGATAGACAATATTAATTAATAATTATAAATTAAAGATGTAGAGTTAATATGTGATATAATTTGTGTAAACAATACAAACTTATCTAGTATAAAAAAAATAAAAAATAAATAGTTAAACGTACCTAAAATATTACATAACGTAGTATGGTTAAAATATTAAAAGTACCTAAGATATTACATAAAATATGTAAAAGTATTTAAAATTTTATATATCATTGTTGAAATATGTTAAGTCACCTAAAATTTTACTAAACTATTTTGTAAAGAAGACATGTCTAAAACTATTTAAAAAGATGTGAATCCACCTAAAATTTTCTAAATTAATTTTAAAAAAAAATATCTAAAAATATTTAAATTTAATATATGTATATGTGTTGTGTATATGTGAATGTATATATAGATAGAATGTGTAAAAAAACTATCTAAATAATATGTTTAAAACTATATAAAATATTATGAGCCTAACATATTATCTCACCCTAAATTTGTTGAGAGAATATAAAAAATAGTTTTTTAAGTACTTACGTACAAAAAAATTCAAAATTTGGGAGTTTCTAAAGTATAAGAATTTCGATAAAAAAAACTATTTAAATAATATGTTTAAAACTATATTAAATATTATGAGCCTAACATATTATCTCACCCTAAATTTGTTGAGAATAAAAAATAGTTTTTTTTAAGTACTTACGTACAAAAGAATTCAAAATTTGGGAGTTTCTAAAGTATAAGAAATTCGAATTTTCTGAATTGCATATTGTATGCAATCCGCTCCCAATTTTATTTGAAAATTGGTAATCAAAATCGGGAAAACCCAAAAATTTTAGGATGATTGATTACGTTGTATGAATAAAGAGCTAACTAATTGTCCGATTTTACAGGCTTTCTCACGTGTATGGAATTCGATTTCAATCCATCATGTGCAGTAGTTGTTTGTCCCATTTTCGTTGCATTTTTCGTGTTTATTTTATCTTTCTTTTTCTCCCGTTTTAGGTCTTTTCTTTAGTTTTTAGTCTATTTCGTGTTTATTATGTGTTTTCCTTCATTTTGAGTCTTTAAGTGTTTTCCGTTTGTTTTTCTGGTTTGTGTTTTGTCGTCTTTGGTGTGTAGGTCGGGAGCTTTGGGAGAATTTTCTCTTCTGGAAAAATTGGTTTCGAGAGAATAATTGGATAGATGGGTTCGTTAACTACGTGTAGGAAAAAACAGAACTGAATTCCGAGTTCGGACGAGCTCAAACGAAGCCAAAACATATGATGGTGCAGTGCAGCCCGGGTCGCGACCTGCGACCCGCGACCGCGCCCCACGCCAGTGTCCAGCATCATGCGACTCTCGACCAGGAATCGCGCCTCGCAAGTTTAACAGAGAGCAAAGCCCCAGCGACCTAGGCGAGTCGCGACTGGGTTGACCTTGTTTTTATTTTTGCTCGTTTTTACTCGTTTTAGCTCTGTTTTTCGAGCACTATATATCAAAACGATCCTTAAACTCGTGGGAACAATCCCCAATATTGTTTTTTTCACTTTCTCCTTGTCTAAAACTTGGATTTAATTATTGTTTTGATCACTTTTCTTCTTTAACTATTCTGGATTATTTATTGGATTCGACTCTTGATTCTTATTAATCGTAAGTTTTCCTTTTCAACTAATCATTGGATATTAATGCTTAGCTTCTTGAGATGGATAGTGTTGAATTTCATATGAGTAACTAATTCGTTCGCTAGGGATAGGGGATGATGATGATGTTTAGAATTTAATTGTGATTATCATGCTTGTTGATCGTTCAATTTATGTGAGTTGTTCTTAACTAGGGTTTATAATTATCGTGCATTGAATGTTGAATATTGTCGAAGAATGACACTTTGATTTGCAATTGATTTCCAATTGGGTATGATGCGTTCTTATGTGATGTTTTTAAATCTTACGACTAGTAGATTAACAATCGTCTAGGATAATTTAATCAACTGTTAGAACCAAAAGGGGAGGAGTTGATCGATCTAGGCTCACATGAAATAGACTTGTACGGAAACGTATTGTCGATGTGTTATGTGATTTGTTTGATTTACCGTCTATGTTATCCTCTTGTTAAGAAGAGTTATTGAGGTAGGTTGTTCGAATCATTTAACCGAATGATCTTAGTTTGATATTTGCATTGGTTAGAAAATCATCATCCCTGAGCTTCTTTACCTTTGTGCCATTTATAGTTTTAGGTAGATTCATGTTTTATATTTCTTAGTTAATAATTCATTCAACCCCCAATCTGATTAGAGTGTTTAGAATTTATTTTCTTTTTGTGTGTGATCGATACCAAAGCTAAATTCCGAACCGCCTTCCTTGAGAGATCGACCCAGAGAACGAATCCTTTGATTCGGTACTCGGTAAAAAAAAATATATTTTGCTACAACAAAATTGGCATCGTTGTCGGGGAAGACAAGTAGGATATTTAGTTTTGGTGTTGATTTTATTTTCTGTGTTTCTCTTTATTTTTGTTTGTTTTTCGTGTTTGTGTTCTTTCTCTGCGTCTTTGTTTCTCTCTTTGTTTTTGTTTCTTTTTGTCTTCTTTTTCGTGGCTTTGCGTAGTCGTTTTGTTCTTGTGTATAGGGATTTTGAACAGAAGTATCAATGAACCATAGCTCAGCCCATTATTCCAGTAAAGGGTTTGTGACGAGTCCAAACGGACCCAAAATGCGAAGTCGCGCGAAGCACGTCTTTAGTGTGCTGGTCATGAGCTTTGGGAGAATTAGATTTCAAGAATAATTTGGCCATGCAAGAATCATTGAATAGAGGGGTTCGTTAGCGACGCATAGGAAAAAACGGAACTCAATTCCGAGTTCGGACGAGCCCAAAACGCAAAGTCGCGCAGCCCAGCCCTTAGCGGCACTAGGAAATCTTAACGGGGCCAGAGAGTTTGTACTAAAATGGTTAGCGGCCTCTAAGGGCTAAAATGGTTAGCGGCCTCTAAGGGGGGTTAGCGGCCGCTAACCCTGTCTGGCAGACAATGCATTTTTCCTTAATTTCTGCTCATTTTGGGGAGAAGTGGGAGACATTGTGGCATGATTCTTGGACGAAAAATGGGTCTTGGAGACCTTAAGAAGACCCTCTCCCTCATTCTCTACCTCACCCAAGGGGGTTCTCTCACTCTTCTCCTTCTCAATTTTCTCCCTCTCTTTCTCCTCTCTTCTTTTCTCTTTTCTTTTCTTCTTCTTGTATTTTTCTTCTCTTCTTCATTTTCCTTCATTTTGTCTTTTTTATGAAGCTTGTATTTGAACTCAACACTTGGAGCTTGAATTGTAAGTTTATTTTCTCTTTGAATTAATTCATGCAAAATGGTTAATTTAGGAGAAATGTTTTGTTGTGTTGAATTTGATATGAGTAGCTAATCCTCTAGCTAGGGTTAGGGGATAATCATTTCGGTTTGTTCTCGTTTATGTGCATGACAATAGCTCAATCTTTGCGAGTTGTTTTAATTAGGAATTGATAAATTTATGCTTGATAATTCGATATAACCTAAGAGTGACACTTAGGAAAATTTATTGATATGAGTGACACTTCGATTTTGCACGATTGAATATTGATTTATTAAGTTAGAGTTTGTTGATTCTACATGATTAGTTGATTAAACACCTTCTAATCGAATTAGCGACTTTTAGAACCGAAAGGGGAGGAGTCGTAGAGTTAATCGATTTCAAAACCAAGAGGGGAGAAATTGGTGGAACTTGGCTCGTTTAGAGTAGACATGTTCGGAGACGTATTGTCTATGTGTTAATTGTTTTGTTAATTTGCTCGTTTATGTTTATCCGCATGTTACGAAGAGTTATTGAGTTTAAACCGCTAAATGAGTTAATTAGTCGAGCCTTTTAACCATTTTGTTGATTGCCGTTAAATGCGTGTAGAACCGGAAGCGATTGTCCCCGATTCCTTAGCTTCTTTATCTTCTTGTCGTTTATATTTTAGGTAGATTGTTGTTTATTTGATTTCTTAGTTAATGATTCATTCAAAACTAATCTTTTGATGAGAATGTTTAGGATTTATTTTCTTTTTGTGTGTTATCAATACCAATTCTAGATTCCAAACCGCCTTCCTCGAGAGATCGACCTAGGGAGCGAATCATTCGATTCGGTGCTCGGTAAAATAAAAATAATTTGCTACACTAAATTTGGCGCCGTTGCCGGGGAAGGCAAGTAGGATATTTACTTTTGGTATTGATTTTATTTTCTGTGTTTCTCTTTATTTCGTGTTTTTTGTGTTTGTGTTATTTCTGTGTTTTTGTGTTTGTTTTTGTTTTTGTCGTCTTTTTCTTTTCTTTCTTTTCGTGGTTTCGTGTGGTTGTTCTATTCTTGTGTGCAAGGTTTTTGAACAGAAGAATCAATGAACCTGAGCAACATGTTCCCCTCCTCGCAAACCCTTTACTGGAATAATGGACCGAGCTATGGTTCGTGGGAGTATGGCCAGGCATGTGCCTTCCCTTACGAGCAACCTTGGTATCCGTTACCGTTCGAGCAATCATATGAGTCCCCTGTGGAATCCTTAGAGAACGATGCTAAGCTTGATCGGGTTCTCGATTTTCTGACCTCCCAAGCAGCCCGAACAAAAAATCTTGAGGCCGATGTCGAGAACCTAGCGGAACGCATTCGAGTCTTGGAGGATCGAGTTTACAGTTCTTCCCCCGATTCCCTCATGGTTAATGAACATCAGGGACACTCTTTGACGGATGATGAAAAACTCGATCTCCTTCTTGCTCATATGTCGGCCCAAACAACTCGACTAGAGAAGATGGAGGTTGTATGCACTCGGTTGGTGGTGCAGCTTGATGGTATAATAGAACGCACTCAATCCATCGAGCCACAAGTCAATGAGCCCATTAGCAATGTCTATCAGATTCACGAGGGCGAGACTGAAGATGAGGAAGATGCGCTCCCAAAGATTGAGGGTGATATCGTGATGGAGGAAACTCCTGTGCCTGAATTCGAGAGTCACTCACTTGAGCCATCCCTCCGCACCGTTGAGAAGACCGTATTTAGCTCGACATGCTCCACGGACACTTTCGTATTCCGAGAGGTTGACTATGGAGGATTGATGAGAGGAGCTTTGGGACATTTCGTTACCATACTTGGTGCTCAAGCTCGGTTCTACAAAAACATTGTCACCCGAGCCCACCAGGTCCGCGGTCATGCCATCTTTCCCGTGATGCCGCTTCTCGAGAATACGAAGGCATGGCATAATCATCACTTCTTTTTGGATCCTGGTTGATTTGTACAGGTTTTGTCAAGCTAATGACGTTAAACAAGCGCTTCTTGGGAGGCAACCCAAGTGATTTACTGCTTTCTTGTGTGTTTCGTTTACGCTTTTTAGTTTATTTTTATTTTTGAATAATGGGAGTTTTGGAGTTTTGTGATTTTTTTGCCAGGGACGAGCTTGTAGCATGGGGTTTGAGCTAACTAAAAAAAACCATAGTCCCGGGTTGAGCGTGGGCGAAAGAATTGCACGTGAACGATTATCCTCATCGACGCACCTTCGGTTTGCACACCCTTTTCTCTTTTTGTCTTCTTTTCTTTTGAGTTTTGTGTTATTGTGTTGATGCTAAATTGGTTCATGATGTGAAATTGCTAAGTCATGATATTTGAACTTCCCGGTTATGTGTGGAAGCAATGTCCATTGCTTCATTTTAAGTGTGGGGGAGTTTACTTGGATTTTACATGCTTATATGGTGTACCAGTCTAGTTTTAGGTTTTTTGTGTCGTTAAGCATGTGGTATTGGTGAATTATATGATTTGCTGATAAATGTTTGATGAAATTGGGAAGTTGTGATGACGGACATATTGATCATTGCCTCGATATTTATTTGATTGCTTTGAGTAACATTTATTTACCTTGTGACGTTTTGATCCTTACTTTTCTTTCTTGAGAGATATTGGTCGTATTCTCGAATGATTAGAACTTGCCTTGAGTTTATTTGAAAAGAATCGGTTAGAGTTTGAAATTGCGAAAATGATTGAGGCATTTTGTGTGTTAGCTCGTTTTGCCTTGTTCTTTGGTCCAAAAATGATAGTCCCTAGTAATCCGTTTAAGCCTTGAGCCTTTTCTTGTCAGCCGTACATATAATGAATTTTGTTGATTGATATGCGTCATGATTTTGGTAAAGATGGAGTCATTGTTGAATGAGGTGGAAATCGAGTTGCATTTTATGCTTGACAATTAAAAAAAAAACAAAAATAAATAAATAAAAAGAGAGCTTGTAAGACAAATCGATTGGATTCTATTCCGCTTACTTGTTATTCATTTTAACGAGTAATGAGTATTGGGAAACCACTTTAGGACACTTGGATGACCTCCAATGTTTAAACCTAAGGAATATTGTCCTTACGATTTGAGCTTGTTCGAAAATAGTAACTCTCTAAATAAAAAAAAAAAGTGTAATAAGTCAAGCAATATTGCAATTCGAATGGAGCATTTATGTGTTGTTTGTGGAGACATTGGTGGACGGTATGTGTGCTATCTTTTTTATTTTGGTCGAGTGGCGGACATTCGAGTATTCTATTACTTGAGAACTTTGATTGTTTATCTGAGCTTCTTGTCCATATATATATCCTTACCTTTATCTACAGCCCACATTACAACCCGAGAAGTCCTCTTGATTCGAAAATTTTGAGCTTTGGTTGATTCCGAGTAATCTAGACGATTGGCAAGCATATGTTGAAACGTGAATATCGACCAATTTTGAGCGAACATATTCGAACAAGAAAATGATTGAGGCATATATGATGATCTATATGTTGAGAGTTTGTCATTTTAAGGCCAAGTCGATATTGGAGGCATATGGTTGTACGGTCATTGGAATTTGACCCGATTGATTTAGACATTTTGAGGCTCTTCTTATTTGAATCCGTATCCATTTTCGTGTCTTGTTTTCTTTTCTCTTTGTTCGGGACGAACAAAGGTTTAAGTGTGGGGGAGTTGTTGTGACCATTTTTGTTACGTTTTTCGTTACTGTTTTGTTATTCTTTTTCCTCCGTTTTAGGTCTTTTAGTTGGTTTTTAGTTCGTTTTGTAGTTTATTGTGTGTTTTGCTCTATTTTGGCTTTTGATGTGTTTTTCGTGTATTTTTGTCGGTTTTCTAAGAATGAAATATAAATAAGAAAATAAAAATAAAATAAATTAAGAGAAAGCTTCTAGTTCACAGTTCCGTCTACACCCTCGACCGACTCGTCTAATCAACTTTGGTATCAAATCTCGCTATCTTATGAAATTACTAGCCCTAGGCAACGACACGGTCAGTTACCCGAATTTTTCCTTATTTTTAATTTAACCGCGAGACGCTCTACGATTAAAACTGACTTCTTGTACAGTCCAGAAAAGCGTTTTCAAGATTTAATAGAGCGTCTCGCGGCCTAATTGTATTAAATCTTGAAAACGTTTTTCTGGACTGTACAAGAAGTCAGTTTTAATCGTAGAGCGTCTCGCGGTTAAATTAAAAATAAGGAAAAATTCGGGTAACTGACCGTGTCGTTGCCTAGGGCTAGTAATTTCATAAGATAGCGAGATTTGATACCAAAGTTGATTAGACGAGTCGGTCGAGGGTGTAGACGGAACTGTGAACTAAAAGCTTTCTCTTAATTTATTTTATTTTTATTTTCTTATTTATATTTCATTCTTAGATAGATTAGATTTTATAATCAAATCCCCCCATTTATCGCCTTTCATAATTTCGATTAATACAAGAATATCACAATTTGACTCACACTCCCTGTGGGTTCGACCCTTGCTCACTACTACTACTAGTTGGTAGAAGTCGGTTAAGGAAAATATAAATTATAATTTTGCCGCGTTACGACGTGCGGTCAAATTTTGGTGCCGTTGCCGGGGAGTGGCGTTATTGAATTGTGATATTTTTAGTACTAATTGAGTTTTTTTTAGGATTTCATTTTATCATCTTTTACCTCTTTTTCCTTGTTTATTATTATTATTTTTATTTGTTGGCAGAATACTGAGCGCCCCCGTACACTGCTGGACAGATTAGTTCGCCCCCATACTCTTGGGAGTAACTTGAATTTTGGCGTTTCTAATCGAGCTTGGCGCAACTTTTCGAGATGGCAGCCTATCATCACAACTTTTATTCCCACCGTGCACCTGACCAGTATGAGAGGGAGATACGAGGCCTATGGATTGGAGATCGAGACGTAAGAGGACCTAGTGGTTGGCGAAGATACGAGCAAGACTACATGTATCCCGAGGAAAACGAGTATGGCTTGAGAGATCACTCGAACTCTTTTCATGGGTACTCCGAGCCACCAATTACGCAAGATCTCAGTCCATCGCTAGAGGATATGGTGAAGGCACTAGAGGCTCACGTTGAAATTTCTGCAAGAACACTCCGAGCCATTTGTTGAGAGAGATCCTGGTCCATCCCTCGAGGAAATGATGAAGGAGTTGACGGCTAACACCTTTAACTTTCAGCAATGTGTTGAAGCGAGCATCAAGAATGAAGGAGTGCGCATAAGGAATTTAGAGGACCAAATGAGCCAATTGGTGGAACAGATGGACCGACTAGCATATCGGCTCGAAACGAGTCCAATGAGTTCGAGCATCACTCATTCGTACAGCGAGGACCTCGAGGAACCTGAAGAGTGCACATACGAGCCGGAGAACGAAATAATCATGAATATAAAGAAAACAGAGTCGAAACAGTCCAGTACGTGGGTGGCCCATACTCAGCCTGTTATACCCCATACTCGACCTGCCGGAGTCGAAAAGCGTGTCTTTCTCCCTGCTCTTATGCTGATAGAAGCTGAACCGTGTCCTATGTATTCTAATATGATGTGGGTACTGAGAAAGGATGCCTTGAAGTATGTCTTGGGCATTAATATCCAGCCTCTTGAGACGATCGAGCAAAACGAAAGGTGTAAGTGGGAGTTTCATGAGATGGCGACCGTGATTGAGCGTAAGTTGCTACACATTCATGGGGAACTAGTGTCATGGAGGAAAGATCCGGTAAAGCACCCAACACCGGAGAGTAGGAATTTCGAAGAACATGGCATGGTGAGATTTGTGGCTCCCTTGAGGCCACATCCGAAGCCACCATGGATCCTTTAAAGAAAGGGAGCAATAAGTCGGGCCAACGACAATAAAAAGAGGCGCTTGTTGGGAGGCAACCCAATGGTGTGCATGGTTCGGAGACTTCCTCTGCATTTATTAAGGTGAACTCGTTTCTTTTACCTCTATTTTTTGTGATTATTGGTGTCGATGGTATATGCAAGCTCTAAGTTTGGGGAGGTAGTTTCTTGGTGAGCATTCATGATTTATTATGTCATTATATTTTTGCCCCTTAGAGTTTGAGTTCTTAGATTGAATTGTATGATATTTGTTTGCCTTTTGTGAGCATGAGATTGCATGCATGTGGAATTTTGCGATGATGACATGAGAGTTGGTTTGGATATCTTGTGCTAGTTTAAATGGCTTGAGTTAATTTTATTTGGTTAAATTCTTGAGGTGTTTTTATTTTGGGGACAAAGGCATGATGGTTGATATTTTTTTGATTCATTTATGGTGAATTGGTTTTGAGGCGAATTGTGTTGTGAGATGTGCTTGTGATTGCTTTAATCAAAGTTGATTAAGTTTGGGACTTGAAGTTGAAAGTTGGGGTTTCTATGTCTCATAGTCGAAAAAAAAAAGAATAATGAGGATGAAAAAGAGAGAGAGAGAAAAAAGAGTGGAGAATGAGACATTTAGACTTCGGCTGGAAACGGAAGGGAACTTGACTTGTTAGCAAAGAGAGGGGTGTCGTGAGTTGCATTGATCGATACATTCGTTATAGAGATTGACAAACCATGGTGGTCACTTGAATTGATACTTGATTGTTTGCGTTCTTAGAATGATTTCATCTTGAGTCTGAATATATTAATTTGAGTTGTTTGAACTATGCACTTATGTGAGAATTGTGAGGCTTTGAGCAAATATTCCACGTACTTGTTGATCCATCTTTGTGATTATAGTTCTAGTTTGCTTGGGAACCAGGTGGACTCGGGTGTCAATATTCTTGTGGAACCGAGCATGAGCACCAAGGATGGTAACGAAACGTCCCAGAGCTCTTCTCATAAAACCTCCACAGTCAACCTCTCGGAATACAAGAGTGTCTGGGGAGCATGTCCAGCTGAATGGAGCCTTGTCGACGGTGCGGAGGGATGACTCAAGACAGGGATTCTCGAATTTGGGCCCAGGAGTTTCTTCCATCAAGATATCACCCTCAATCTCTTGGAGCACATATTCCTCTTCTTCAATCTCGCCCATGGTGTAGCAAATTATTTTTATTTAACCGAGCACCGAATCGAATAATTCGTTCCCCAGGTCGATCTCTCGAGGAAGGCGATTCAGAATCTAGAATTGGTATTGATAACAGGCAAAAGGAAAATAAATCCTAAACATTCTAATTTAAAGGTTAGTTTGAATGAATTATTAACTAAGAAATCAAATAAACAACAATCTACCTAAAATATAAACGAAAAAAAGATAAAGCTAGAGAATCGGGGACAATCGCTTCCGGTTCTACACACATTTAACGACAACCAACAAAACGGTTAAAAGGCTCGACTAATTAACTCATTTAGCGGTTTAAACTCAACAACTCTTCGTAACATGCGGATAAACATAAACGAGCAAATTAACAAAACAATTAACACGTAGACAATACATCTCCGAACATGTCTAATCTAAACGAGCCAAGTTCCACCAATTTGTCCCTTCTCGGTTTTGAAATCGATTAACTCTACGACTCCTTCCCTTTCGGTTCTAAAAGTCGCTAATTCGATTAGAAGGTGTTTAATCAACTAATCATGTAGAATCAACAAACTCTAACTTTCAATCGTGCAAAATCGAAGTGTCACTCTTCGATTATATCAATAAATTTTCCTAAGTGTCACTCTTAGGTTATATCGAATTATCAAGCATGAATTTATCAATTCCTAATTCAAACAACTCGCAAAGATTGAGCTATCATCATGCACATAAACGAGAACGAACCGAAACGATTATCCCCTAACTTTAGCTAGAGGATTAGCTACTCATATCAAATTCAACACAACAAAACATTTCTCCTAAATTAACCATTTTGCATGAATTAATTTAAAGAGAAAATAAACTTACAATTCAAGCTCCAAGTGTTGAGTTCAAATACAAGCTTCATCAAAAAGACAAAATGAAGGAAAATGAAGAAGAGAAGAAAAATACAAGAAGAAGAAAAGAAAAGAGAGA
Source organism: Striga asiatica (assembly GCA_008636005.1). Lineage (NCBI taxonomy): Eukaryota > Viridiplantae > Streptophyta > Magnoliopsida > Lamiales > Orobanchaceae > Striga > Striga asiatica. Next base: position 1,425,539 of record BKCP01009515.1, read on the forward strand.
GAGAAAATGGAGAAGGAGAAGAGGGGGAGAACCCCCTTGGGTGAGGTAGAGAATGAGGGAGAGGGTCTTCTTAAGGTCGCCAAGACCCATTTTCCAGGTGAGTGTCGTCCAAGAATCATGCCACAACGTCTCCCACTTCTCCCCAAAATGAGCAGAAATTAAGGAAAAAATGCAGTATCTGCCACCATTTTAGTACAACTCTCTGGCCCCGTTAAGATTTCCTAGCGCCGCTAAGGAGGGCTGGCTGCGCGACTTTGCATTTTGGGCGAGTTTGAGCTCGTCCGAACTCGGAATTGAGTTCCAATTTTTTCTATGCGTCGCTAACAAACCCCTCTATTCAATGATTCTTGCATGGCTAAATTATTCTTGAAATCCAATTCTCCCAAAGCTTATGACCAGCACACTAAAGACGTGCTTCATGCGACTTTGCATTTTGGGTCTGTTCGGATTCGTCCAAGCTCAAAATTGAGCTCCCTTTCTTCCTATATGTCGCCAACGAACCCTTCTACGCAACCATGGTTGCTCGGTCAATTTTTGGGCTACATCTATTCCTCACGGGGCTTCTGACCTGCACACCAAAAACAAGAAGAAAAACGTAGAAAACCGACAAAAATACACGAAAATAAAAATCTAATCTATCTAAGAATGAAATATAAATAAGAAAATAAAAATAAAATAAATTAAGAGAAAGCTTCTAGTTCACAGTTCCGTCTACACCCTCGACCGACTCGTCTAATCAACTTTGGTATCAAATCTCGCTATCTTTTGAATTCAATCGTGTTCGTCCACTTAAATAGGCCGTGTTATCCCCGGTAGTTACCATCTTCCGGTTACCTCTTATGAATTAAACACAGCAATAATTACAGATTGCAGGTCTAATTCAGATGTAGATATGAAAAGCCTAATCTAGGTGATCAATCTAAACAAGACTAAACACATCATGGTGAATTATTCAAAATAACACAAACAATTCCAAAAAGATATTGAAATTATCAACCACATAAATCAATCAAAGCATAGTCAATTGTAGGGTTCGACTTCCCCGGAACTAGAATAAAAATTTACTCTAACATAATAAATAAAAAAAGAAAGAGAATAAGAATATCCCCTTTCGTGTGCGAGTGCGACTTCCCTCCGCAATTCGTCGGGCTCATTGTGTGAGTACTATGCTCGTGGCTCTGTATTCTGTTCTTTGTTTGCGTGAGGGTTTTTTTTGCTGCGTGAATATTGTCCCCAATGTATGACGACTGCTTGTTACATAAATAATGGATGTCCCATTAAAAAGTGGTTATCCTCCAAGAGTAATTAATTCCAAGTATCACCAAGCTTGCGTATTGTCCTGTTTTCCATTATGGAATCAAAATGATCACCAATTAAATCATAAGCCTTGGACTTCGTAAATAATCTCAGCCCATTTTCCGTGATTCTCCAATGGCTCCAAATTAATTATAATATTGGGCCTTAATCACGTAGCCTTAGTCCAATTCGCTAGTAATTTCTTGGCCTGTCTCGTCGTTCATAAAAATACTCCAATATCCTAAAAATAAAACATAAAAATATCAAAGAGCTAGAATCCATCTAATAAATAAATAAATCGAAAAATATTTAAGTGCGATAAAATTAAGCATATAAAAATATGCTAATAAATATATAAAATACACACTTTTTCTGACCAATCAGCTCCATTCAGCTCGACATGCTCCACAGACACTCTCGTATTCCGAGAGGTTGACTGTGGAGGTTTTATGAGAAGAGCTCTGGGATTTTCCGTTACCATCCTTGGTGCTCATGCTCGGTTCTACAAGAATATTGACACCCGAGCCCACCTGGTTCGCACTCATGCCACACTGCCTATGCTACCACTGCTAGAGAATACGAAGGCGTGGCACGATCGTCACTTCTTTTTGGACTCTGGCTGCGTTCGTCATGGGTTTCGTCAAGCTAATGACGTTAAACAAGCGCTTCTTTGGAGGCAACCCAAGTTTTATCGCTTTCGTAGTTATTTTCTTTTTGCTTTTATCTTTGAATAATGAGAGTTTTGGAGATTCTTGGTTTTCTTGGCAGAAACGAGTTTGAGAGATCGAGCAGGGAACTTAGATGAACATGAAAGATCAAGGTTCTAGGTTGAGCAAGAACGAGCGGCTCGCATGGGGATGCTTACTCTGCTCGATGCATATTCGGTTTGCACACATTTTCTGTTTTTGTCTTTTTGAGTTGTTTCCCCTTATGCCTTTTCTTTTGAGTTTTGTGGTCTTGTGTTAGCTGCTAGTATTGGTTCATGAAATGAATTTGCTAAGTCTTGTTTTTTGACTTCCTGGATATGTGTTGAAGCAATGAGGACATTGCCTCATTTTAAGTGTGGGGGAGTTTACTTGGATTTTGCATGCTTATGAGGTGGACCGGTCTAGTGTAGGTTTTGTGTGATTTGGAGCATGTACTTTGGAAATTTCAAGATTAGTTAAGACTTGTTTGATGAATTCGATGAGCTGTGATGTTGGTCATATGCGGCATAGTGTGATGAAATGCTTAGTCGATTGCTTTGATTCGCATTCATATATTTACCTAGTGAGGTTTGAGCCTTATTTGTTTCTTGAGATACATTGGTCGTGCTCTTGTTTGATTAGAACTTGCCCTGAGTCTGCATTGAAATAAATTGATTAGAATTGTGAACTGTGTATATGATTAAGGCGTTTATTGTATTCTATCCTTTTCTTTCTCTGCAAATTATTCACTAGTCTCCCCCTTCTTAGCCTTACTTGATTTTTGTTTATAACCTTGTTGATAAACGGATTTAACCAACGTAATTAAGGTAAATAGTACAGTAAAGATTGCAGAAAATATGATTTTTATTGAAGATATTGAAGTCGGTTACAGAATTGGAAGGTCGGTTTCTTCTAGTACACAAAGTCGGTAACAGAGAAAACCGAGATAATAAATGTATTTTTGTCTTGGAGCCGAATCCTCGTATTGTCTTTAATGCTGCTATTTATAGTTATGCTTGGCACAACTCCCAAGATAAATTGGCTTTACTTAATGAGGATTTGACGGCTTAGGGGCGACAATGACGTAGGCAGGCTTTTTAGGTAATGATGAGCATGGGCGCTCCTCTACCTGTGTGACAAGCGTCACTTCTGTCGGGTTGAAGTCGGTGTTATTCACGACGTCGGCTTTTCGATAGAATTTTAGTCTTCCATGACCTCCGATAAGCTGCTCTCTAACCGAGGTGGCAATCTCGAGGTTTTAGCGTTTTATCCTGACGACCTTTGGGAGTTACTGTTTGTCTTTGGACGTCGTTGAGGACCGAGGTAATATTTCCTAGGTGCCAATCTGATTTCAAATTTCATTGTCAAAGACCTGGTTCGTGGTTTGGCCTTTATGAAATCTTTAATCTATCCTTCGTCACATGGTATTTAATTCTGATATCAACATAGAGGCCCCTGGCATTAAGAAGTACGCAAATAAGTGCGCTTTTTAATGACATCCTTTCCTCAACCGTCCTCCATTTCCGAATTCGTATACAGATTCTTTACAAGTTAAGCCGAGGTAATTTCCTTAGACAAGAATCACATTTTTGCTCCCTTGATTAAAGCTATACAAGACCAGAAGACGGTTACAGAGCAGTTTTCGAGAGGTTATGAACGTGTCTTCTCCACTACTCTTCCCAACGGGCACGTACCATAAATTTTGGATATTAATTTCAACAGTTTCGGGACACGTGTACGTGCAAAACTACACCTCAAACTTTATGTCAGAATTAAGGAGATTTTCCTCAAACGACGCGACGGTTTCTCACGCGCCTCTCCATCTTCAACGGTTAGAAAATATCGTATATATATACAGATAGGTTCACAGTCTCCATTTACGAAATCTTCATTCAAGCAACTTTTCCATCTTTTCGATTATCTAATTGTTTCTTCCATCTTTCCTTCTGTATTTCCTTCATATCTCGACAAATCCAGAATTCCTTAAGAATTTACTCCAATTTTCGGTAAGCCCTAATTTCTTCTTTCTATTTTTTAATTCCTTTGCGTTGTTTTTTCTGGTTGTGATTATGACGGTGAGCGATGAGCAAGTGGAGCCAAGCAGCAGCCGAACTGTGTCGGATATGAGGTTGGATGAGAAGTTGATGGAGCTGATAGGGGATTACTACCGGTGGGACCCTGTTTTTGTAGAACGTCTAGACATCCGTAAGAACAATGTTGAAGGAGACGCCGAGATAGAACGAGATATCCCTGTGAGGTCGGGGTATTGGAATCGCCCTACTCGGCGCTGGCCTGACGACAATGTTCTGTTTCTAGGGGAGCCTAGCATCATGACCGATGCTGACATTGTCCTACTTCGCGAGTCGGTGCGGATCCCCACCTCGGTAAGAATCTTTGCACCTTATCCAGGAGAAAGGATTCATTGTCCTCCTCCTGGTTGCGTGGGGATTTTTGCCGAAAGCTTGAGGTCGGGTTTGAGATTTCCTCTAGACAACGTGACAACCGACTACCTGCGCGATTGGGGTCTCAGCCTTAGCCAGATAACTCCCAACAGCTGGAAGAAAATTATAGGGATCATGGTTCTCCTGGCGCAAAAGAAATTGCCATTCCCTTCGGTCGACGAGTTAAGGAGCATTTTTCTTTTTAAGAGAAGTAGGGAACGTGAAGGAGTCCCCCCAGCAGGTTGTTTTTTCTGTGCGGCGAGGCCGCAATATGACTTGAAGACAAGACAACTAATCACTGGGATTCCTGAAACCCTTCACGGTTTCCAATACGAGTGGTTGTGGGTCGGTGGAGATTGGCAGTCTCCCGATTTCCGAACGCTTCAGAACGCAAGTGGTTGTGGGTCTGCTAACGCTTCAGAACGCAAGTGGAATCTGTTGATGAAGAATTCTAAACTTGTTGACGCTAAACTCGGGCACAAGAAAGCGATCCCCTACTTTGAACCTGGTGAGTTCTTATGGTGTTGGCTATTTTTTCACTTCTTGCCAAATTATTTTCGTTGAGGATTGAAATGACTTCTGTTATTATCTTTTCCCATCAGTTTATTATCCGCTACTAGGATTCTTTGGATTCCAATCTGTTCGGGAAGCAAAAGATTACCGACGTAGATTTTCAGTAAAGGATATCGAGATGGGTCGTATGAACTTTCTGGAAAGTCTGAAGAAGAAAGCTGTTGGCCGTGATGCTGGAGGTGACGACATTGGGACCACGTCGGGCCCGCCAGTTACAGTTGCGATATCAGCCCCTGTTAGCGAATCCGTTATAGAGCCCCTTCATGAGACAAATACCGAATTTGTGGTCACCACCCATTCTGCCCCTCCTGAAATTGAGAAAGATACCGAAGCGGTCCATCCTGACCTCCATGTGATCGTGTCAAGTTCGGAGGATGTTGAGGCGGTCCAGAAAGCAGCGGAAGAAGTTTCTTCTCAACAGAAGAAGAAGTCCAAAAGGAAAGCGAGCGAGGAGTTTGATATCGACCAAGAACGTCGTTCGAAGTCAAGGCAAGATGTTGGTCAACTCAGTTTGGAGAAGAATGCCCCAGTCCACCAGGATGGGGGGGACAACTATCTACCTATCGATGAGGAACGGATCTTTAACCTGAATTTTCCGGAAGATGTGATGGAAAAGTGGTTTACACCATTCCACTCGATGATCATCCCAAAATTCAACAACAAATTTCATCAGCCTCCCCATGTGATGGAGACATCTCGGGTCCCGTTAATGTCCTGGGACCCATTGACTGAGGCGCGAGTGTCTGGATTGTCGAGCAATTACAGGTTCAGCTACGCCAAGGCTACATTGGGGAGAGCTCTGGTCAGCCTTTGTGCGATGGAAGACGAGTTCCGAATGAATGCGGCTACACTCAACGATCGGAAAGACAAGCTGGAGTTGCGTGATGGGCAACTCGCATCTTTGGAGGCAGAAAAAGCTGTCTTGATATCCGAAGTTGATGATAAAACAACCCAGCTCGTCACAGCCAAAACTGAAATCGACGAATTAACGGCCGAGAAGAAAAGGCTTGAGGACGAGGTGCGCAAGCTTATAGCGCAAATTGGTGCATCCGAGATGGAGGTCAGGAATAACCAAAACCGTTTCTTGATGGAACAGGAAGCGCACCAACGAACTCGGGAAGAGCACCAGAAAACCCGTCAAGACCGAGCTGAGAAGGAAGCACAACTGATACATCTGGCAGAAACACATGCTGCCGAGTTGATGAAGTTGGAGAAAGAGAAGGATGCTTTTGGAGAATTCAAGTATGCGCAGGGATTTGAGGAAGGCAAGGAACTCGGGAAGCAGGAGTTCAAGGGCTCTGACGAGATGGAGAGGGACATCGAGCTCAATTCCTGTTTGAACCTCCGTTGGGTGATTGACAGATTTCAATCGGGTTTGTATGGTGTTGGGGACTTGAAGGCCATTATGTTGATAAAACTAGAAAGATTTGGATTCGACTCTGAGATTGAGAATATCCATGTTCCAGCCGATGATGACGAGCGAGCCTATTGTGAGCTAGTGTTGGGTGGCTCTAAAGCATATGTTGTTGCTCGCGGGCTTCATTCGTTGAGCGCTGATAGACAGTCGGCTCTTCGGCGTGCCTATGTCAACATGGTTCTTGAGGGGGAGAAAGAAAAATGAGCAGAATTCGCCGATGTGTTCATCTCCACTCTTGCCGACTTCGCAGTTGAACAACGTTTTAACCTCTTGACCCCAGCTGAGATTAAAAAGGAAATGGTAGAGTATGCAGAGAAGTTTGTGGCCGTTGCAGCTGAGGAGACCGCCGACATTCCTCCATCGAGTACCGAGTTGGTGAAGGGTACTGGGGACGTCGATTCCAGCATTGTGAGGATCCTACCGGACCCCCAGGCTCTGGATGCGGCGATCTTTTCCAGACTGAATGAGATAGTGAGAGATGGCGCCGAAGTTCCAGAATATCAAGAGGAATTTACTCTTGAGGGCGTCGACGGATCTCAGATGGAAACGGAGAAAGACCACAATGATTCCAGGCTGAGACCGAGAAGGACCCTGCCTGGATGATGTTTTTAACTTTTTCGAATGACTTTGGCTTCTGTTGTTGTTGTTGTGTTTTTTTTTTTTTTTTTTTTTTTTTTTTTAATTTTCTTTCGGATGTGGACCATCATGTTGGCACATCCCTTCGCATTTTCCTTTTAATTGTAAGAACATGTTTTATTTGAACTGAAATGAAGGTTTTCCCTTTCAATGATTTGTTTGTCTTTCGCGCATTGTTATGTTAAGTCAGTAACCTCGAATTCTATTGGTTTCCTATCTAACTTAAATTATCTAAGCCGTTTCCCGAATTGAGGCGCTTTTTGCTGTTTTTCAAAATGCCAGTTGTTTGAAATACCGACTTTAAAATTCAAAGTTTGTAAAGAATCGTCAGCTAAAACAAACTGACTTCAGACACTTAGGGTTTTTTTTACAAAACGTCAGTTGAAAAACCGACTTCAGGCACTTAGGGCCTTTTTAATAGAACGTCAGTTTGAAAAACCGACTTTAGGCACTTAAAGCCTTTTTACAGAACGTCAGTTGGAAAACCGACTTCAGGCACTTAGGGCCTTTATTTATTTATTTATTTTTTTATTTTTTTATTTTTTGCAAATGTTGGCAGATTGAATAATATGGAGTGGGGTCCACTTCTTTTGATATGCTGTTGAAATTACTATAAAGCCCTTAATCAATGTGTATTTAATCAATGTATAATTTTGACTTTTTTTAGTCGTTTGATCATCCGATCTAAAGGCTACGGTGTATTCTTATTTTCTTTCACTGAGCACACACACACACACACACATATATATATATATAAAAGGTTTGTGTTTACCTGAAATAAAGGCTAAAATTCCACCTAAAATTTTTTCAATTACTAAACTTGGTCATCTTCTTGAAAACCGACTTTAGGCACTTAAGGCCTTTTTACAGAACGTCAGTTGAAAAACCGACTTTAGGCACTTAAGGCGTTTTTACAGAACGTCAGTTGGAAAACCGACTTTAGGCATTTAAGGCCTTTTTACAGAACGTCAGTTGAAAAACCGACTTTAGGCACTTAAGGCCTTTTTATTGATAGAATTTTTTCAGATATTGTGCATTCCACGGGTATCGGTGTGGTGTCCCGTCCAAATACTCTATCTGGTAGGCCCCATTGGTTAAAACCTCGCTTATCCAGAATGGACCTTCCCACTTCGGCTTTAATGGTCCAGGGTCGGGTCCCATAATTCTTTTGAGTACAAGATCGCCGATCTTAAAGAGACGAGGGCAAAGCTTGGAGTTGATATATTTTTCGCTTCTCCGTTTATAGGCAGCGTTTTTGAGTTCGGCTTGTGCACGTAGTTCATCTGCCAAGTCAAGATTGGCTCTCATATAAACTTGATTATGTTCTTCTTCAAAATTTTGCACCCGATATGTTGGGGACCCAAGTTCAACAGGAATCATTGCTTCCGATCCATAGGCTAATGAAAAAGGTGTCTCACCGGTCGAGGATCGAGCTGTAGTTCGATATGCCCAAAGAACATTGGGGAGTTCCTCAGGCCAAGCTCCTTTTGCACTGTCTAACCGCACCTTGAGACCATTCTTTATAATCTTGTTCACGGCTTCAACTTGACCATTCGCCTGTGGATGATATGGAGACGAGAAAAGGTGCCTGATCTTGTATTCTTCACAAAATTCCGCGAGTCTCTTGCCTTCAAATTGCCTGCCGTTGTCAGTTACGATAGAATTTGGAACACCGAACCGACATACTAATGTTTTCCATATGAAGTCAATCATCTTCTGTTCTGTGATCGTGGCTAATGGTTCTGTCTCGGCCCATTTTGTAAAGTAGTCGACCGCGACGACCGCATACTTGACTCCTCCCTTCCCAATTGGTAAGGGTCCAATTAGGTCGATCCCCCATTTTGCAAAAGGCCACGAACTGAATACCGACCTGAGTGGTTCTGGAGTCAAGTTGACATTGGGCGCGAACCTTTGACACTTGACGCATCTTCTTACCCAATCTGCAGCATCTCTTTTCAGAGTCGGCCAATAGTATCCTTGCTGCAGAATCTTATAGGCTAAAGCTTGAGACCCTGAATGGCTTCCACAAACTCCGTCATGGATTTCTTGCAATACGAAGAGCGATTCTTGCTCGGGTATACATTTCAGCAGCAGGACCGAGTATCCTCTTTTATAAAGCGTTCCATGGTCCAGAGTGAACCGAGCTACACGAGTTCGCAATGCCCTTGCTTCTTTGGGATCTTGTGGTTGGGTCTCAGTTTCAAGATATGCTATAGTGGGATCCATCCAGGTGATAATTTGGTCCTTGGAACCTAGCTCGGTGCTGGAAATTTGCTTTACCGAGGTAGAGGGAAGTTCTTGTGTGTCGACCTGGCGTACTCTACGTCTTCAATCCTCGCACTGGATGCGAGGTGCGACAAGGCGTCAGCTTGAACGTTAGAAGTCCGTGGGATGTGCTCAATTTTGAACTGAAACTTGGACAATCTCTTCATGGCCATCGCTAGATATGGAATTAAGCGTGGTTCTTTAACTTCAAAGGTACCAATTATTTGATTAACTAGCAATTTCCCTCTGCCAGGTTCAGCCCCGACAGCAATGCTTCGTATTCAGCTTCATTGTTGGTAGCGGGAAAAAGGAATTGAATCGAGTGACAAAAGACCCGTTGATCGGGATCAATTAGGACGATCCCTCCCCCTGCTCGGTTTGCGGTTGATGATCCATCGACATACATCACCCAGGGGTGATCGCTGATAACTTCATGTACTCCTGGTGTGAACTCGGTGATAAAGTCGGACAAGACTTGTCCCTTAACGGCAGTCCTCGGCTTGTAGTGGATGTCGAACTTCCCTAGTTCCACAGCCCATTTGACCATTCGACCCGATGTGTCAGGTCGGTGGAGAATTTGTCGTAGTGGGAACGCGGTTAATACTGTAACCGAATGTTCTTGGAAGTATGGTCGTAATTTCTGAGCTGCAGTGATGAGCGCGAAAGCCAGTTTTTCCCTTGGCGGGTATCTCAACTCGGCATCGTGGAGAGCTTTACTGACATAATACACCGGATATTGCTGGGAATCTTCTTCACGAATAAGTACCGCGCTTATCGCTGAGTTGCTGACTCCGAGGTACAAATACAGCATTTCATCGAACTTTGGTTTTTGCAAAGTAGGAGGTTGGGATAAGGCCGCCTTGATGCTATCCAGAGCCTTTTGGCAATCATCGGTCCACTCAAACCGTTTTTCTTTTTTTATTGCGTCAAAAAAGGGTTTGCATCGATCTGTAGATTTGGATATAAATCGATTCAAAGCAGCGAACTGACCTGTGAGTCCTTGCACTCCTTTAACCGAGGTTGGTGACTTCAAGTCCATAATAGCTTTGATCTTTTGGGGATTTGCATCTATTTCCCTTTGACTGACTACATAGCCTAGAAATTTACCCGACTTCACCCCAAACGTACATTTCTTAGGATTTAGCACCATGGAGTAATCGCGTAAAATTCCAAACATTTCATTCAAATGGGTTATATGATCACCAGCATACACCGATTTTACAAGCATGTCATCTACATACACTTCCATGGTTCGCCCTATTAATCTAGAAAACATTTTGTTGACCAACCTTTGGTAAGTGGCCCCGGCGTTCTTCAATCCAAAGGGCATTATGGTGTAGCAGTACAGGCCCCTTGTCGAGTAAAAGGAAGTGTGTTCAGCCTCCTCAGGATCCATTGGAATTTGATTGAATCCTGAATATGCATCCATGAAGCTCATCAGCTCATGGCCCGAAGTAGCGTCCACCATGTAGTCGATGTGTGGTAACGGGTAACTGTCTTTTGGGCAGGCAGTGTTGAGGTCGGAAAAGTCGATGCAGAGACACCACGTTCCGTTACTTTTCCTCACTAGGACGGGATTGGACACCCGAGTCGGGTATTTGTCTTCTTTGATGAACTTGTTATCAATGAGCTTGTTAACTTCTTCTAAGGCCTGTTGTCGATCTGGACCGAGTTTCCGTCTCTTCTGGATGATAGGTTTGCTCGTGTGATCAATGTTGAGTCGGTGGCAGGCTACCTTCGGGTCTATCCCTTTCATGTCTTCGTGCCTCCAAGCAAAGACGTCGGCATTGGACTTCAGGAACGAGATTAGTTCGGTTCGAATGGGCCCTGGAAGGTTAGCTCCAATACGAAGTTGTTTGTCACAAACCGGTTCATCAACATAAATGATTTCTATTTCCTCGGACGGTTCAGCTCGATTTCCTTGCTTCTTTTCCTTGAACTGGCTACGTGGATCTAGCTCATCTTCTTCCATGACAGGTTCCTTTCCCGATCTTCTCCCTCTATCTCGGTCAAAATCTTCCCCAATAAGCTCATTGAAGTTGGAAGTGTTTGAGGTTGGAATTGCCGATGTCGGCTGAGTCTCCAACAGAGTTGGAGCATCCCCAAGATCGACACCTCGAACGTCTCCAGGAACTGAGTTCTGCAGAGTTTGGGTACAGTCGATCTTCTTATCCTTCTCCTCAGTGTACATTTCTATGTTGTGGACCTCTCAAGAAGGGATTGCTAAGATTAACTCACGAGCTTCTCGCTGATCCCCATAATGAGTTCCCTCGCCATCTGCGGTTGGGAACTTGATTGCATAATGAAAAATGGACACTGCCGCTCGTAACTTGTATAGGGATGTCCTCCCAATGATAGCATTATATTCGTTATTGATGTCCATGATTTTGAAGTTTTCCATGATGACCTTAGAAGTTTGCCCATGACCTCCGAACCTGATGGGAAGAGTGATTTCCCCCAATGGAAGAGACACGCTCCCGTTGAAACCATGGATCTTATCGTTGTAAGGACGAACGTCGGCTAGGTCAAGTCCGAGCTTCTTAAAGGCCTGAAGCATAAGGATACTTGAGTATGCGCCTGTATCCACCATTATACGGTGGACTGGAATTCCGCAGATTATGGCGGTTATGAGTAATGCATCAGAATGAGGATGATCGAACAAGCTCGCATCTTTCAATGTGAAGGTGACCGGACAAGTGCGCGAGTTAATCGTTTCTCTCAAATCGGTTGTCATTACCTGCTTTCCCGAGTTGTACGCCTTTCTAGCATATGCTTTTGCTTGCCGACGTGAGGATGTCAACTCTTCGCAGTTGGTATTAACTCGGGGAACAGAACCTAACCGAGATGAAATTTGAGGAGTGTGGTCGGTGTTAAAACTCTCGAGTTCCCTATTTCTCTTCCCAAGTCGGTCTTCAGCCGACCTGGACCCGTTTGGCCTGAGCATGAAGATCTCCTTTTCTCCTTGTTGCAGACGAATTCTTTTTGTGTTCATTGCTTCTTCATCTTCCTCATCTCGATCAGGAATATGGGCTATTTGTCGCCTTTCTTTGCCTTCATGTTTGGTAAATCTCCTCATCTGTGATTTCCGATCAGCTTCATGAGGGCAGACAACAAACTCAGGCATTCATCGGTGTTGTGACCTGGTGATCGATGGTAGTCACAGTACCGTGATTTGTCTAGCTGACTTTCGGGAGTCTTTACTGGTCGGGCTTCAGGAATTATCCCTTTTCCTTTGATCTCTTGATAAACTGTTGCGGCACCGACCGAATAAATCGATCGGTACCCTGTGGTCAAGTTCTCCTTGTATTGTCTTCTAGCAGCTTTCATGTCTGTATCGTTGGATTCACTGTTATACGACTCCCTGAAGGGTGGACTTTTGGACGAGTTGCCGAGGTGCTTCTTTTTCTTGTTTTCGGAAGTCGGTTTCTGACCTTTTGATGATGAGAACTCGAGGTCAGGAACCGACATGGACTCCTCGGCGATGACATGTTGTTGAGCACGAACAAGGAATTCCTGAAAAGTGCTTGGTTTGTTTTGACATAGTGCCCAGCGAAACATGGATCTTGGCTTTAAGCCCGATATTGCCGAGACAAGGAGCGTCTCCAAATGACAAGGTTCCATATTTTGCACGCGTTCATTGAAACGCGCAATGTAATCTTTCAAACTTTCGTCTTCCTTCTAGACTATATTTGTAATTGATTCCTTCGGTATTAAGCTCACTTGGGTCCCAATGAAATGGGACCTGAAAGCTGATCTACGTTGACACCAATATCGGATCGATTCGGCCGGTAACGAATAGTACCACTTCTGAGCTTTAGGACCTAAGGTCAAAGAGAACATACGGCATCGTAGAGCGTCGTCGGCACCATGTAAGTCCATCCATGATGTATAATGTCCGAGGTGAGCGTCGGGGTCAGCGATTTGCGGGAATTTGACTTTTCCCGGCAGTGGGCCCCTGGTCAGCTCGGGTGCCAGAGGAGAATCGACTTCCACATAGACATGACTCGGTTCAGACACGCGGGGATGCGGAAAAGGCCTGATTTGAGTGTCCTGTCGGGCTTCCAACTCTGCCACCTTCCTTCTTAATGCCTCTACTTCGGAAATGTTACGTCGAGCGCAACGATTACGCTCAATTTGTTGTCGCAGGCCAGCTGGGTTTTCGAGTTGTTGAAACAGTGACCGGACTGCATGGGGAACCCTGGGAACGTGTCCAGGATGACTTTCAGCGGTCATCTCTGGTTGATTCATCTCTGGCAGGTTCATTTCTGCCAGAAGTGCGTTGTCCGCCGACGAGGGTGGTGGATTGTTGTTGCGTGGTTGTGAAGTTGCATGTGACGCAGCTTGATTGTTATCACCCCTTTATATGGGGGGGACTCGTTGTCTTGTCGGAGTTACCGGGGCAAGGGATTGTCCCGGCACCCTTTGTGATGGCCCTGGCATGGTTTGGGCCAACAAAGCAGTGAGCCCCGGGCAAATTCTGGGTTATGCACGAGAGTGGTGAGGTCCGGCATCACAGGCACTGGATTGTGTTGACCGGTAGGTGCCTCCACAACGCGAACGGCGCTTCCCATGGTCATCGGATTATCCTGTCCGGATTGTGACATTCTTGGTTTTTGAGATGTGGTGTATTTTTATCTCGAAAATTAACTCCAAATATCTTATGGAGCCCTCCTTCTAGCGCCAAAATGTTGATAAACGGATTTAACCAACGTAATTAAGGTAAATAGTACAGTAAAGATTGCAGAAAATATGATTTTTATTGAAGATATTGAAGCCGGTTACAGAATTGGAAGGTCGGTTTCTTCTAGTACACAAAGTCGGTAACAGAGAAAACCGAGATAATAAATGTATTTTTGTCTTGGAGCCGAATCCTCGTATTGTCTTTAATGCTGCTATTATAGTTATGCTTGGCACAACTCCCAAGATAAATTGTCTTTATTTAATGAGGATTTGACGGCTTAGGGGCGGCAATGACGTAGGCAGGCTTTTTAGGTAATGATGAGCATGGGCGCTCCTCTACCTGTGTGACAAGCGTCACTTCTGTCGGGTTGAAGTCGGTGTTATTCACGACGTCGGCTTTTCGATAGAATTTTAGTCTTCCATGACCTTCGATAAGCTGCTCTCTAACCGAGGTGGCAATCTCGAGGTTTTAGCGTTTTATCCTGACGACCTTTGGGAGTTACTGTTTGTCTTTGGACGTCGTTGAGGACCGAGGTAATATTTCCGAGGTGCCAATCTGATTTCCAAATTTCATTGTCAAAGACCTGGTTCGTGGTTTGGCCTTTATGAAATCTTTAATTTGTCCTTCGTCACATGGTATTTAATTCTGATATCAACAAACCTCGTGATGATGACGTTGTTGGAGTTGCGGATTAAGAATTGGAAGGGATGATTGTTGGAGTTGTTTTTATAAAATAAAATAAAAAAAAAAAACATGTTGNACAAAAAAAAAAGAACAAACAAAAAAAAAAATTAAAAGTGGGTGAAACGTGTGTTTTTAGGAAAAATGTGGGGGAGGATCCGATATGTTTGAGCAACCGGTTGAGTGTATGATTCTTGGGGAAGGTGTTTGAGTTATGTAATGAATTCGAGCCAGTTAACCTATATTTATCCTACTTGTCCAAAGAGCCTACGTTACAACCCGGAAAGACCTTTTGATGCACTAGTTTTTATTTGGATTGGTTTAGAGTAGAAGTTAGACAATGGGAAAGCATATGATTGAATTTGTTATCGACCAATTTGAGTATCTGTATAAGAATTCGAGTGAGGCACATATATATATATATATATGTATGTATATATATATATATATTCCCATACTTGAGAGAACGCCATGTCGAAGTATAGTGATCAAGCATGTAGTTGTTTGATACTCGTATATGCCACTTGAATGCTTGTTGTTGAAGTTGAACATTTTGAACCTTATCTTGTTAATGGTTGATGTCCATGATTGGTTTTTGTTTTGTGTCTTTTCTTTTCTTTTCTTTTTGTTCGAGATGAAAAAAGGTTTAAGTGTGGGGGAGTTGTTTGTCCCATTTTTGTTGCATTTCTCGTGTTTATTTTATCTTTCTTTTTCTCCCGTTTTAGGTATTTTCTTTAGTTTTTAGTCCGTTTCGTGTTTTATTATGTGTTTTCCTTCATTTTGAGTCTTTAGGTGTTTTTCGTTTGTTTTTTTTGTTTTTTTTATTGTTTTTGGTGTGCAGGTCGGGAGCTTCGGGCGAACTTTCTCTTCAGGAAAAATTAGTTTCGAGAGCATAATTGGATATATGGGTTCGTTAACTGCGCGTAGAAAAAACGGAACTCAATTCCGAGTTCGGATGAGCTCAAACGTAAGATGGTAAAGTGCAGCCCGGGTCGCGACCCACGACTGCGCCCCAGGCCAGCGTCCAGCATCGCGCGACTCGCGACCAGGAACTCGCGCCTTGCGAGTTTAACAGAGAGCAGAGCCCCAGCGACCCAGGCGACTCGCGAGTCGCGACTGGGTCGACCCTGTTTTTATTTTTGCTCGTTTTTACTTGTTATAGCTCCGTTTTTCGAGCAGTATATATCAAAACGATCCTTAGACTCCTGGGAACAAACCCCACTATTGTTTTTTCACTTTCTCCTACTCCAAAACTCGAATTTGATCATTGTTTTGATCGCTTTTCTTCTTTAACTATTCCGGATTAAGTTGTTCATTTGATTCGACTTTTGATTCTCTATTAATCGTAAGTTTTCCTTTTCAACTAATCCTTGAACATGACTGCTTGGGTTCTTGAGATGGATTGTGTTGAATTTCATATGAGTAACTAATTCGTTCGCTAGGGATAGGGGACGATGATGATGTTTAGAATTTAATTGTGATTATCATGCTTATTGATCGTTCAATTTATGTGAGTTGTTGTGAACTAGGATTTATAATTATCGTGCATTGAATGTTGAATATTGTCGAAGAGTGACACTTCAATTTCTAATTGATTTTCAATTGAATATGATTCATTCTTGTGTGATGTTTTTAAATTTTACGACTAATAGATTAACAATCGTCTAGGATAATTTAATCAACTATTAGAACAGAAAGGGGAGGAGTTGATCGATCTAGGCTCGCATAAAATAGACTTGTTCGAAAACGTATTTTCTAAGTGTTATGTGATTTGTTTGATTTACCATTTATGTTATCCTCTTATTACGAAGAGTTATGGAGGACTATCTCTAGAAGTTAGGTTGTTCGAATCACTCAACCGAATGATCTTAGCTTGATATTTGCATTGGTTAGAAAATCATCATCCCCGACTTCTTAGCTTCTTTATCCTTATGTCATTTATATTTTTAGGTAGATTCATGTTTTATATTATTTCTTAGTTAATAATTTATTCAACCCCCAATCTAATTTGAGTGTTTAGGATTTATTTTCTTTTTGTGTGTGATCGATAACAAAGCTAACTTCCGAACCGCCTTCCCCGAGAGATCGACCCAGGGAACGAATCCTTTGATTCGGTACTCAGTAAAAAAAAAAATATTTTGCTACAACAGTAGCAAAAACCAAAACCCAATATTTTAGGATTTTCATTAAACGTTATTGATTTAAAAATTTAAAACTTTTCCAAAAGTAGTATGAATTAAATGCTGTCTAAAAATCTTGCTAACTATTCTTGGTAAATGTTAATCTCTTTATATAGATATATATAAAAACAATAATACTTTTTTCCCGATGAAAAACTCTCTCTGCTTTCCCGACGAAAACCCTAGCTCCCGACATCCAATTTCGCTGTGATTAGCCTTCTCCGGCGAAAGGGCGGCTCAGGCCAGTGGTCACCCTAGACCGCTCGGCCGTCCCCGCCATCGCGCCTCTTTGGATTTTGCTGCTAAGGGTCGCTCTGATGTGTGCTCTGCCCAAGGTCGCCGGCAAGCTGTGACTGCAGTAGTGTTCGATTTGAGGCGGGTGGTTTCCCTGGAAGCCGGCGGTCATTGATTGGATGGTTAGCCACTCAATTGCAGCGGGTCGATGCTTGGAGGTTCATCGGTTCAGGTTGGGCTTCTGGGTTTGGATTTTGGGGCTCGAGCTCGCGATGGCAGCGGCCTGCAGTGGTGTTGAGAGGAGTGTTGGTTGGCGGGCGGTTCGAGGCTCCGGCGGCCGTGACGTATTCCGTTCGGGTGAGGGAGTAGCAGGTACGGGTAGCTCTCTTTTCATCTGGTTCTATGGTGTTGGGAACTTGGTGGGCCCGGCGCCTATTAGCTCGGCTAGTGGTGTTAGGCGAGCTAGTGCGGGGCTGTCGCAGGGAGCTGGTTGTCCTCTCGGTCGAAGGTGGGTTGATTCGGGTTAGTCTCGTGGTCCGGGTTTGGCTTTTGTACAGGCGTTCGGCAGCAGTTTCGGAAGTTGGGCCTCGGGCTTCGGACCTTTCTTGGATTGATTGGTTCTCTACTGGTTCAATCTGCTTTATTTGCTGAGGAAGGGCACTATGTGTCGTCTTTAGAAGTTTTGGTTTTTTTAGATTGTGTTTTGTCTGTATTGTGTTGTCTGTGTTTGTGTTTTTGTATCTGTGTCCGTGTTGCATTTGTGTTTTAGGTCTGGGCCGTTGGCCTCTGTGCGGCCGAGTGTCACCTTTATTACCCTGTTGGGGCCCAACACTCGGTATTACCCTGTTGGGGCCTTTGTGTTTGTGTTGTTGTTTTTTATTGTGTTTTTTAGTGCTCCTGAGTTTTACCCCGTTGGGGTCGGTTCTAGGCGGGCTGTCGTCATGTCCTCCCACTTTTTAGCTATTGGCTGTTTGTATTCAGCTGTTGGCTGTTTTGTTATCAGCTGGTGGCTGCTCTTTGCACATTTGTNAGAAGTGTGCGCTCTCACTCCGTGTTTCTTTTTAAAATATATTTATGTATTTAAATTGTCTCATGTCGTTAATGTAATAATATTTTATATTATTTTATTATTTTGGACCATATAATTAGTTGGACCTAATTGAATTAATAGTCAAACTTAATTAAGGTGAATATGTATTTAATGGATTATTGATGTTCTAATATTAAAGAGTCCAATTTGTGATGTTTGACTTGGACAGTAAGTTAGGTTAGAACATAGGGAATGTTAGTAGGATAGGATTGTAGGTCTCCTCCTATATATATTGCTACATGTCCCTCTCTCTCGGCTCATACGAAAATAGAGTTCTCAACATTTATGGAAAGACGAGAGACGCGGGAGAGAGACAAACAACTCATAGGAAATGACAAACTCATCATTGGAGATTACGAGAAAGAGAAAGAGAATCGTAGATCAACATCATAGATCAAGAAAACAGGGAATGACTATAAGCTAGATTCTTGTAAGTTCTATGTGCAATTTAATTTATGCAAAGATCCATATTCTATGAATTGATAGAATTACATGCTTAGGGTTTATTCAATTCCGCCTACTAGTTATGAATATACCCATTAAATTTCTTACATGTGGTATCAGAGCCAGGTTTATGCATATGATTAAATTGTCAAATAAAAGTTTTGCATGAACCGAGTTGTATCATTCCTGCGATGATTCAGTACTGTTGGGACTTGGTTCAAATAGCACGTTGATAATTGTTGTCAGTATTTTTACCGGAGTAGAATCGAAAGATTCGTCCCCGGGTCGTATCGCAAGGAAGGTTAGCCGGATATTCTTGTGCGTTTATTCAATCACGAAAAAGAGAAGACAAATTCCTAAACACTCTAATTCAATATTTTTGGGTTTCAATTATCAACTAATGATTTAAATTGAATAAAATGAAAGTAGAATGGCAAATAAATTCACTGAATGATTAAAGAGCTAGGGAATCGGGGATAATTGCTTTCAGTTCTAACATAATCACCGGCAATCAATTGCTCGGTTAAAGGACTTGAATCATTTCTCGTTCAGAGGTTCACTCTCAATAACTCTTCGTAACAAGAGAGTGAATGTAAACGATCAACTATCAATTCCAACAACACATAGACAATACGTTTCTGAACAAGTCTATTCTAAACGAGCTTAAATCGGCCAACGTCTCCCTTCTCGGTCAATACGTTGATTAACTAGGTTAGAAAGGTGATCAATCTACTAACCATATAATTCACACACCTCGCATAGACATGAGCAATTAAAAGCATTCAATTATAAACGAACCTAATCAATCATCCCCTATCCCTAGCAAATGGATTTAGCTACTCATAACAAATTTAACATCGCAATTCATATCAACCCAAGCCATCATTATCAACAAAGCAATTGAGAAAAGTAACTTACGATTAATATAAAGAATCCAATATCAAATCCAAGTGCATCCAAATCCAAAGCGAGAAAAAGGATTTTTTCAATCTCCAAATCGAATGAAAAGAGAAAAAGCATGAAAAGGAATGAGTTTCTCTAGAGAAAGAACGTAAAAACAATGTCTAGAAGTGAATAATCAACCCTAGGACCGAAATCTAATGTTAAAAACCCGCATCTCGAAATTCGCGCCGATAAGTCGCAAGTCGCGACTTCACCTTTTCCCTGGTCGCGAGTCGCGACATCCTCGCGAGTCGCGCATCGTCAAAATGTTAAACTTCTAGGGTTGGGTCGCGACTCAAGTCGCGAGTCGCGACTTCATCTCGCGAGTTGCGACTCATGCTCCGTACTGCCCCTTAAGCCTCTGTATCTTTCGTGGGTCGCGACATTTTGACCCAAGTCGCGAGTCGCGAGTCGTCTCGCGAGTCGTGAGAAATACTGGGCGTGTTTTCTGTCCGTTTTTCAGTCCTTCCTTTCGTCTTCGGGCTCGGCAACAGGTATTCTCGATATCACGGTCTCGGCTCAAGCAGTCTCAACCTCGACCGGCACAACCTACCTCCTGAAAACACAAAAACAAGGAAAACCACAAAGCAAAACATGGCAAAAAGACACACGAATAGAAACTAAGGAGAAAAACAAAAAATGAACAAATGGACCAAATAAACTACGAAAAAGCTACAAATGGAGGAAAACAAAAAGAAAATAATCATGAAATAAAGACATAAAAATGGGACAAACAATAATTGAAGATTATATAAAAGCACGACTAAGTCCGTTATGAAAAATTCTTATTGAAAGACAGTGCTAAGGGGATTTATTGTCATTATAATTATATTAGCACTATGATTTCTGAGAGTTTTTATCAATACTTAGTTTACACTGATGGACCACGGTTAATGTGATGCGTGGATAAAGGATATTTGTTCTCCTCATCATTATAGTTTAACTATACTTACATGAATATATAGTTCATTATTTGCTGATGTGATTTGGAATTATTTGATCAAATAATTGTTCGATTAGCATATGGTTGGAATTATTTGAGTACAAAATAATGGATTCTTATATATGCATGACTGGTTGAGAATTTTTTGCGAACTTATAGACGATTCATTGCCGTTAAAATATTATAGCATATGAGTTTATAAATTGTTAGAAATTATTTCCAATCTGTTATAGCATATGATTTATAGTTTGGCCTTGAATTGATCTATGAATCACACAGCATATGCGTTTTACGCATTAATTATATTATCTATGTAAAGAAATTAGTTAGTCACCAAAGTGGCTTAGTTTAATTTATGGTATAGGTAATTAAAATTAGATAAAAGTATCAATTATTCAAATATAAAAATGATGCCTTATTAATGTCTCTTAAATTATATATTTGAATAACTAATGTCATGGATTATAAACTAGGGGGACACTCAAAG
>BKCP01009515.1:1446546-1464397 GCA_008636005.1 Striga asiatica
TTTTTTTTTTTTTTTTTTTTTTTTTTTTCCGAAACGACAGAGGTACTATATTAATAAAAACCGCACAAAGTGCGAAAAGAAAGCAGCCAAAGGCTGAATATTACAACCAAAGACTAGAAAACTGAGAGGCAGATCCAGAGATCGCCTAGAACCGACCCCAACAGGGTAATACTCACACTAAACCAACTACACAAACAAAACTAAACAAGACCCCAACAGAGTAATACCCGGGTGTCGGATCCCAATGGGATAATAAATTTGACCTCCAGGCGCACAGAGGCCAAATGGCCCAAACAAAAAACACAGACCTAAACACAAGACAAGAACACAAAGAACAACCAAAATAAAAAATAAAAAACCTAAAATGAAGGCACACAGAGCCCTTCCCCAACGAGATAACCGATCCTCGCACAAAGCACCAGTGAAATCAAGACAAATCACCCTATAGCTTGACACGAAAGCCGGAACACCACTCTCGCCACTGCCTAAAGCCTAGCAAGGAAGAGTCCCAAGCCTTGAACCACTCCACGGATGAAGCCGACCCACAGCCCGAGGAGGATCGATCAGCCCCACCACACAGACCCGCTTCCCGCGACTTGACCAAACACCATTGGTCAGAATCCGGGCCTGTCGGGCATCCAACTCCACAAAACTAGCAAAGTGGACACAGGGGAACGAACCAACCCACCTCAACCCCGGCCGATGCGACTCATACAAGCCGAGCCACCAAGGTCGCACCCAACCCCAACCACAACCACTCACCTCCTTGAAGCAACCTACCACTAACCTGGAGCGCAGCGCACAAGCTCCCACCAGAGACCAAGCAGAGCAGAAACCAACCGACGGCCAGCCACCATAGCCACTACACGAAAAACCAAAAAACGGAACTACGACCTGCGGGAAGGAAGCGGCGAGACCTGCCGACGGCTTGGGAAAAACTCCATCGGCGCAGCAGCACTGGTGAGCGAGAAATTGGGGCGGGAAGACACAGCTGAAGGCCATCCGCCGGTGAAAGGGCCGGCTAATCGCCGGGGAAGGCGCGCGACTGACGGATTTTAGACGAGCAGCGGCGAGGGTTTCTGGGGAGAGAAATTGGGGATCGAGAACGGTGGGATATGGGTCACGTGTTTATAGTTTATGACAATTAAAAGAGAAATTATAATTAAAGTGAGACCAATTAGTGCGTTTTTCCAAAGATAACCGCACTAATTGATCAGAATTATATAATTTCTATTAAGGATTAATATTTAAAAGAGAAGTTATAATTAAAGTGATCTTACTTAGCATGTTTGTCCAAAGATAGCCGCTAGTTGACTCAAGTATGTATAATCTCTATCAATGATTAACATATGAAGGAGAAATTATAATTAAAGTTCGGTTACTTAGTGTGTTTGTCCAAAAATGACCGCCAATTAATCACGAGACCTATAATTTCTATTAAAGATCTTTCCTCCTAGGCATCAATCAAATATATTATATATTTAAGTATTGCCAAAAGGTATATTTAAATATATAATTTAAAAGATTTTTGAATCTATTAATTTTCTCTCAAAGCTTAATTAAATAGCATGTATTAAAATTTGCAGTGTTGAAATTTGGTTTTTCCGTCAAGTATTATTATTGAAAAAATAAATGGTTGAACTTCAACGAATGGTCTGAGTATATCCATTTTCAATTAGGTGCACTGAATTTGAATATACTCCAATTACTGATGAAGCCCACAACCATTACTGATGAGAGATCTGAAGTAGAGGTAACTCTTCGTAGGGTACATGAGCGATCAAATAGGCTGTGTTTGAATTTTGTGAAATTAATCATGGCGGATAACATTAAGGTTGATACTGCAGAAGAATTCCTAAATAGAATCAAGGAACTTTTAGAGAATACCGTAAATTGGTGTATCTACAATAAGGTCAGTTTGAGTAGATCTGTTATGTTAGTTCTGTATGTCGATGACATATTTATAGTTGCTAATAATGTGAACATGTTGCACGAAGTAAAGAATTATCTCTCCGAAAATTCTGAAATAAAGGATATGGACGAAACGCCCTTGGTAATTGGAATAAAAATATTCCAGAATAGATAACAAGGACTAAAAGTTTATCCCGTAAAAGTTTTATTCGAGAGTTTTGGAGATATTTACAATGGATGGTTGTTCCGTATAATTTTAATTCGCAAAAGGGACACATTTAGTCTATAATAAATGTCCGAAAGGTGAAATGAAATGAAAAGTAATGGAGGAAATTCCTTAGATATAAATGATTAGGAGTCTTAAGTGAGACAAACTTGTACTAGGTTTGATAATATATTTGTTGCTGGTACGTTAAGCAAATATAAAAGTAATCCCTAAACGATTATTTAAATGCTGCAAAGAAATTTCTAAAGTATTTACAAGGCATTAAAGAACACATGCTAACTTAAAGAAGATCCAAATTATTTGTTATAATTGGATACTCGGATTCAAACTTTTGCTCATAATGTCTAAAGGATCAAGATTACGGAAAAGTGGAAAAAAGTCCATCACCGTGACTTCCACAATTAAGTTTGAGTTTGTGGTATGCTTTGAGGCCACATGTCAAAAAAAAATAAAATTAGGGCTGCGATGCTTTATCTTAGGACTTGGAAATGTCGACATCTTGTCCAAGCAGCTAAGAAATTATCGTAGCATTATAGCAATAATATTTCAAGGAATGACAAGTATTCAAAAAGTGTGAATCACATAAAATTGAAATACTTGGTCGTAAAAGTAGAAGTGAAGAAATAAAGTGTAATTTGAGCATTTTAGTATTAATTGCATGAAAGTGGATCCGTTAAAGAGTTATTCCCTATAGCCTTTGCAAAGCATATAAAGAAAATTGGGAATAACGAATGGGGCCTGGTTGGACTGACCGGTACTGAATGAAATTGCTCAATTAATGGTTTTGACACTTATTGAATTCTATTAAAGATGTTTGGTTCTTCATATATAATATCATCATTATGGTTATTTGATTTTATAGTATATACATAAAAGTTAGATGGCTTATGGTTATGGTGCGAACAGTTTGTTCCATATTAAAGTAAAGTTGAGTTAGAAATGATTTGTGGTACCTTGAAGGGATCATGTAGCTCGAAGACTTGTGACCGCCATGACTCGGTTAATTTCTATTTTACTTTTAAACTTATAGATATATGTATTCAATCATAAGTTTGATGAAAGGTGCGCACTTAAAGTAGTTCTTTGGGTTTCGACACTATATGGTCCAAGTGGGAGAATGTAATAATATTTCATATTATTTTATTATTGTGGACCATATAATTAGTTGGACCTAATTGAATTAATAGTCAAACTTAATTAAGGTGAATATGTATTTAATGGATTATTGATGTTCTAATATTAAAGAGTCCAATTTGTGATGTTTGACTTAGACAGTAAGTTATGTTAGAACATAGGGAATGTTAGTAGGATTAGAATTGTAGGTCTCCTCCTATATATATTACTACACGCCCCTCTCTCTCGGCTCATACGAAAATAGAGTTCTCAACATCAAGGACTTTATGGAAAGACGAGAGACGCGGGAGAGAGAAACAACTCATAGGCAAAGACAAACTCATCATGGAGATTACGAGAAAGAGAACGTAGATCAACATCTGATGTAGAGCGTATGTATGAATGGGAAAGAACACGCACAAATGCTAGAACAGATTTCTTATTTTTGATCGATGAAAAACCGCTCTCTTCTGTGCAGGAAGAGACTACATAAAACCAAGAGTCCAACATACCCTAACTACTAATAAAAGACTTAATAATAATTATTAAAAATCCCCAAACTCATAATAATAGCATCTAAATGAAAGACTACTACTAATGGAAAATAAATAAGCTAGATACGCAGGAGATCAAATATTCAAAAAGGCTATCGCGGTCTCGTCTCCATCATCCTCCCCAGTTGGGAAGGATTGGGCCGCGAATCCAAACCGGTCTCGTCTCCGTCCGAATCCAACGAACGACACTAAGTGCTTGACGTTAAAGACGTCAGACGTGCGAATATGGGATAACAGGCGGAGACGATAAGCGTTGGGGTTGATCTTCTCCACCACCTCAACCGAGCTAATTTTTCGTGCAGACAGTTTATTATAATCATGAGCGGAAAACCTGTCTTTCGTCAAAATAGCCCAAACGAAATCACCTACCTCAAACTCCACATGCCGGCGACGAGCATCTGCCTGCCTTTTATAAGACGCCGTCGTGTCTTCCAAATGAGCTCGGGCCGCGGCATGTGTGGACTGCAACTCTTGAATGAGGTCTGAAGCCCGACGATCGACACTCCCTCCAGATGGCAATGCTCCCAAGTCTGACGGGCCCCGCGGCTGCACGGCGTACATGACCTGGAAGGGCGAGAAGCCCGTGGCCCGACTCAATGCCGAATTGTGGGCGAACTCGGCTTAGCTTAGACGCTGGTCTCACCCCTGGATGTTATCGACCACTAAAAAACGTTGCAGATTCCCAAGCGATCGAATGACCAACTCAGTCTGACTGTCCATTTGAGGGTGGTATGCACTGCTGAAGTCGAGACGTGTATCAGCCATACGCCATAAAATCCGCCAAAAATAGCTCAAAAAGCGGGTGTCACGATCGGACACAATAGCACAAGGCAACCCATGTAAACGATAGACCTCTCTAAAGAACAACTGGGAGACGTGAACAACATCAGTGGTGCGCTTGCATGGAATTGAAGTGCACCATCTTCGAAAAACGATCCACCACTACAAAGATAGAATCAAAGCCCCGCTGAGTACTTGGCAGGCCCAACACGAAGTCTATGCTAATAGTCTGCCACGATTGGGACGGGATTGGCAAGGGCCAATACAAGCCTGCGTTAGTCGCGACCCCCTTCGAGACCTGACAGATGCGACAACGAGCCACAAAACGCCCCACATCACGGCACACGGTCGACCAAAAATAAGACTGGCTCATCAAATCCACACACCAGTCACGTCCCACGTGGCCCGTACCATGAAGGTCGCCGATGAGCTTCTGCCAAAAACTACAATCCGACACACACAAACGAACTCCGCAAAACAAGAAACCATCAGACAGGTGTAATCTTCATAAGGACCATCACGTAAACGACGCAAAATCGGTCCGAAGAATGGTTCCTACCGATAAACATCACGCAGGACCTCAATGCCGATCACGAACACACGCATTTCGGACAATAGGAGCGCCCGCCTAGTGAGAGCAACTGCCACCTTGTTCGAAGCACCCGAATGGTGTCGCAAAACGAAAGTGAACTGCTATAGGAAAGCCGTCCACGATTCATGTCTCACCGAGATATTGTCCTGAGAAGCAAGGTGTCGTAAGGCCTCATGGTCAGTGTACAAAATAAACTCTATGTGAAAGAGATAATGGCGCCAATGTCGGACTGCCTGAACCACTGCGTAGAACTCAACGTCATATATGCTATAACATAATCTCGGACCCGATAACTTCTCGCTGAAGAAGGAGACCTGACGCCCGTCCTGAGCAAGTACAACGCCAATCCCCACTTTAGATGCGTCGCATGACAGCTCAAATGGTCGTGAAAAATTTGGTAGCATGAACACCGAGGCCGATGTCAACTTGCTCTTGATGAGAGCAAAAGCATCAGCGGCTGCCGGAGTCCAACTGAAAGTCTTCCAAGTGAGACAATATGTAATTGGGGCCATGAGCGAACTAAAGTGTGAAATGAATCGTCGATAAACTAAAGCCAAACCATGGAAGTTTCGTGCCTCAGTGAAGGACGTCGGTGTTGGCCAATCACGAATTGCCGCCACCTTGCTCTCGTCTACTCGAATACCTACTGCCGAGATCACAAACCCCAAGAAAAGAACCGACTCCACCATGAAATAGCACTTGTGGGGCGCAGCAAAAAAGGACTCGACCCGCAGGATGACCAACACCGATCGTACATGCTCTAAATGATTCTCAACTGTGCGACTGTATATAAGTATATCGTCGAAATAAATGACAACACACTTACCGATAAGGTCCCGTAAAGTCGATTCATGATGCGCATAAACGTGCTCGGCGCGTTCGATAGGCCAAACGACATCACTAACCATTCGAAAAGACCCTCCCGGATCTTGAATGCCGTTTTCCACTCGTCCCTTGGCCTAATCCGAATTTGGTGATAACCACTACAGAGATCCAATTTGGTAAAGAAAGTGGTCCCATGCAATTGATCCAACAAATCATCGAGCCTAGGAATAGGTAATCGATACCTGATTGTGATACGAACTGATGTAGAGCGTATGTATGAATGGGAAAGAACACGCACAAAGGCTAGACCAGATTTCTTATTTTTGATCGATGAAAAACCGCTCTCTTCTGCGCAGGAAGAGACTACATAAAACCAAGAGTCCAACATACCCTAACTACTAATAAAAGACTTAATAATAATTATTAAAAATCCCCAAACTTATAATAATACCATCTAAATGAAAGACTACTAATAATGGAAAATAAATAAGCTAGATACGTAGGCGATCAAATTTATTCAAAAACGCTAGCGTGGTCTCATCTCAGCAGTCAGTACGATTCGCGATGTTGCCGGGACGACAAGATGCAACAAACAAACAACGTGATGCAACCTTCAACGATCGGTTTCAACAGATGGACTACCGATTTGAATAGTTGGACGTGCGTTTCACAGATTAGTTTGCAGATCTTTTGACGGGGATCAAGGATTTGCGGTTTGACGCTTAGCAACGTGGTCTAGGATATGCAGATGAACCGTGCTGCCGGCGGCCGGGGTGTGCGCGGGGGAGTTCACGGAGGAAGTGGAGGTCGTGTTCCAAGCGGGGCGCCTCGTCGGCGTTCTCCACAACCGCCGCCCGGCGATGTAGACGGCGAGGAGACCATCTCGGAGGTGGATCCCTTCGGAGAGTGGCCGCTTCCACCCATCGAGACTAAGCTCGTTGTTGCGCACGACGACCAAGATGTGCGGCAACAGAGTGCGATATTTGAGGAAGATGACGAGCTATTGTATGACAGTCTGTCTATTTTCGATGAGGAGCCTCTGGTGACGGAGACATATTTTTATGGCAATATGGGTCCCGCGTGGGACGTCGCAGAAGTTGAGCCTTTGACGGGGATGCCGTTTTTGAAACCCGATGTTTGGAGTATCTTGGCCAACGATGGTTTTTGGAGCCGAAGCTGAGGCTCAATAACTGGTGGGCCATTTTCCGATTGTCTATCTCGAAGTCTCCCAACAACGGGATGCTTGGCCGTAGTTATGGATTTGAGCACGGCGAACGATGTGGTATGTTTTGTGTTAATTCAGCTTTGTGGGTTATGCGTATGAAGGCGTGTATATGTGCCTTTGCAGCAGTTCAATCCTTGCCCGAGATTATGTTTACTTTCAGGGTTGTTGGGCGACCTTCAACTTTCATGTTTGATAGGGGGAAACGTCGGACAATGATTGCCATGGGTACGACTCCGGTGTTAGCACGTTTGGTGCGGCTTCGAGGCCGAAACCTTTCGAACCGGAGGTGAATGATGCAGGATAGTTATTATTATTACTATTATTATTATTTTAGTATTTAAATATTTAGTAGCTTTCTTGGTGATGAAGTTAGGTTTTAAGATTAGGGGCCTTATATAAAGGACCCCCTCTAGTTTATTTTAGTAGTTGATTATTGAATACGAATATGAATTGATTGTGAGTTTTATCGAGAGAGTATCTCATTTATCCTTCCCATTCGTACGCTTCCCTACATCAACATCATAGATCAAGAAAACAAGAAAGGACTATAAGCTGGATTCTTGTAAGTTCTATCTGCAATTTAATTTATGCAAAGATCCATATTCTATGAATTGATAGAATTACATGATTGGGGTTTATTCAATTCTGCTTAATAGTTTTGAATATACCCATTAAAATTTCTTACAATTAAAAATATCATGATAAATAAATTTATATATTATTGAACCTTTCCTTATGCACAATATTCTTGGTTTGATAAAGTTTGTTTGAAGAGATAAACATATTTTAAAGAGATAAAAATAATTAATTTACAATCAAGAATGTTTATGGGATATAGATGATTTATATATTGACTTGATACCAAAATGTTCGATTTGAACTTATTTAATTAAAATACCAAAAAAACAAGAAATGAAAAAAGAATAAACGGTTTTTCCTAATTGTGCAACAGATTAATATATACCAAGAAAATTGCATTGAATATGGCTATCAAAATCTCACAGTTTTAAAAAATAATATCTCACGTGCTTTTTAAAATATATCACGTAAATGCACCAATTTTTATTCCATAACAACTGATTTTGTATGAACTCACCAAATCTTGGTAAATTTTGTGAAGGAAAAAGTATCCACAATTCAATCTGAAATTATTTAACCAAAATATCGAAAAATTTGGTATGCCAATTTATATCACGTGAAATTTTATTGAAAAAATTAATTTATTAGATGTAAAGGTCATACAGCAGAAGATTCCAAGGTTTTGTTTTTGCATCCCGACGAATTTTATTAAAAAAAGTTAATTTTATAGATGTAAAGGTCATACAACAAAAGATTCCAAGGTTTTGTTTTCACATCCCGGCGATTATATATATGCATCTATATATAGCCCTGCAGCACCTCGGATGGCCACGAAAGTTGGAGAGCACGACCACCAAATAAAGGCGCATTCATCGGTGTTGTCAGGACCACCAGCCGCAGCCGTACGCACCGGTGCTAGAGCCCCACGTGCCGCCCGAGCACCGCCCGTGCACCCGCAGGCAGAACGCGCACGCCCGCAAGCAGATCGCCCACACCCGCAGACAGCCCACGCACGACGACAACGTGACCCGTGTCTCCCCAGCTCCCCAAAGCGACCCGCGTGTTCCCAACGCGAACTGCGAGCCCCACGCTACTCGTCTCGGCTTCTTCATTGATCTGTGTGTTCCAGAAACGTTCTGCATGAGGTCTCCACGCCCTAACGCCCGTGCGCGTCGCGCGATCCGAGCAGTCTCGGCCACAGCGCATCCTAACAGCTCAGCCAGGCCACCAGACCGTGCCAACTCAGCCACCAGCGCACCAGTCCGTGCAACCCTCAACCACCAGCGGACCCAGACGAGCCATCCATAGACCAGACGAGCCATGGAGAAAAGAAAAAGATTTCAGTTAGTGCCTGAGAAGAGTTTTAAAGTTCAAAGTTTTTGAAAAGGTTTAATTTATTTCTAAAAATTTAATGTTTTCTAAAGTAAAGTAAATGGGTGCTACAGCGTAGTATCAGAGCAAATATATGATTCTGTAGACTTGCAAAATTTCAAAAGTTAGAAAACTTTGAAAAAAAAATTATCGAAAAGTTCTAAAGTATGACCACTCACCTCCTTCGTGCCCCACCAGCTTCAAGGTATGTATCTTGAGATGTTTCAGTTTCAGCATGATTGAGATTTCATGTTTGACTTGAGAATGGGTCTAGGATTTACCCTCTGATTAAAGAACTTTGAACTCTAGATAAGTTGAGAGTTGAACTCTAGTTGAAGTTTGAGTTAAGCTTTGACTCTAGAGGTTACCTCAGTTTAGTTCGGCAAGGTGCCTTCAAGTAAGTATGTGTAATAACGATTTTCATGTGTATAAAAGTCACAAGTCTGAGTAAACTATGGAGGCTTGAAGTAAGAGCCACAAGTCCGAGTAGACCCTGGAGGCTTGAAGTTGGGCCGTGACAAATTTGAGGCGACTTTTACTAGTGAGATGAAGAAAATTTAAGAAGATAAGGTCGTAAGAGATGATAGCAAGGATCGCGAGTTATCTCGACGAAAGAGAAGAACTTAAGAAAGAGAAATTGTCAAGGATTATTGGTGAACACTGTTAGGAGCAGTTGGCAGAAGGTTCAATTGAAGTGAGTGGAGTTCCCAGTGCGAGGAAAGCTTCCAGGAGTTGAAGGCAAGACTGATAACTGCATCTACGTTGACTACACCGATCCTGCTATGGTTTCGCTATTATAGAAATGTCTCCAAGCAAAGGTTGAGTTGCGTGTTGATGCAACTAAGAGCATTTAATCCGAGAGTTCGCTCAGTTAGAGATCGAATGGTAACCCCTAAAATTGACGGAAGAAAAAGAACATAAAAGAAAAAGATAACATAAAATGATAAAATCCCTTTTTCTTGATACCGCATTGGTAGCATGCGCAGGAGACATACCACACGGCTCACACGCTCTACAATAAATTCTCCAAAAAGCACACACTCCAAACATGGTGCGTGGACGGTGACCTTCTCTCCCCTCACCCACAACCCGCCTCTCTCTCTCTCTCTCTCTCCCTCCCTCGCCCTACACCCACCTGTGAGTAACAAACAAAACTTCAAACGGCAGCGTATTGAGAAGAGATACGGCACCGTCGGCAAGGGTCAATGGCTGCACCACCGGCTAGGGCAAGAGCGGATTACGATTACCTCATCAAGCTTCTCCTCATCGGCGACAGCGGTTAGTCTTCGTTGGAAATCTACTTCCCTATTTCTTCTTCCCCTTCTAAGGATTCCTACCTGATTGATAATTCAATTGATTGATCGTAACGTTTTCTTGTGAATAGGCCCGTTTTGTTCTGATCTGTGGCTCCACGGTGTCATAATTGCGAATTATATTGTTATTTGGGGATTTTCATGTATGAGATGTTAATGATTATTTGGTACGGACATAGTTTGGCGGAAATTTTTCCTCTCTGAGCTGCCATCCCCTGAGGTTTTAGATG
Organism: Striga asiatica; assembly: GCA_008636005.1. NCBI lineage: Eukaryota > Viridiplantae > Streptophyta > Magnoliopsida > Lamiales > Orobanchaceae > Striga > Striga asiatica. The sequence continues at coordinate 1,457,266 of BKCP01009515.1, forward strand.
GAAGAATATTCTTGTCGCTTAGCATATTCTAACCGTGTGTGCTGATGTAGAGTTAGCTTGAAAGAATTTTTGGTAGTCATGAATCCAGGACTTAGATGTGGGCTGCTCTGCTTATGCATTTATGTTACGAACAACTAATAATGTTAAGGAACGAAAATATTACTAATGGACTCCCCTGAGTTCTGGTGCTTGCTTCTCAGTGTTACTTCTCGTGCTTGCTTTTCAGTGTTACTTCTCGTGCTTGGTTCTCAGTGTTACTTCTAAGATGATTCCTCCTTTAGAAAAAAGAAGTATTTGTGATCGAACCTGTTCTTCTGTACCATTGTTCTGAGTCGCTGGCAGGAATTGGAGTTTGAAGTTCCATTTTCCTTGTGCAATCAGTTTTCGTTTACTTGCTTGGTAATTTTGTCAGCATGAATTACTTGAATATATTTCCTTTATTATTCGCTTTTTTATCCTGCAGGTGTGGGTAAGAGTTGCCTTCTTTTGAGATTCTCTGATGGCTCCTTCACTACTAGTTTCATAACCACCATTGGGTGAGTCCTTACTGCCAAAAACAACTATCAACTGCTTGATTGGGTTACTGATGTGGGTTTGCTACATAGGATTGATTTCAAGATACGAACTGTTGAGCTTGATGGAAAACGTATCAAGCTCCAAATTTGGGATACAGCTGGTCAAGAACGTTTCCGAACAATCACGACAGGTAACTTTTGCCTTTCTGTAGCAGAATTAATTTTATTTTGAATATATATATATATATATATGTGTGTGTGTGTGTGTGTGTGTGTGTGTGTGCTCGCGCTTGTGTGTTTTCTCATGTAAAAGCATTGACTTCTCATTTCTGTTTAGTTCTTGTGTGAAACTTATTCCAGATTTAGCTTTTCATTCATGTATTTTCTACAACATTGATTTTATCAGTTCTTGCACATCACATACTCTGGAGATACCTTAATTCAACTTTAGTGCTTTTCCTAGATGAAAAAAAGAAGAAGTTAAATTTCTATTTTTGTTATTATGTATAGCTTCTTGAACAATGTCACCAATTGTCTATCAAATGAACTCTTGTGCATTGTTCTTCTAAATTTCTCAGTGTATTTCTAAAATGCTTAGTGTATCTATATATTAAATCTATTTGTTTATTTGTATATCTATTAGGATAGATTTTTTTGTAGGTAGAACTTAATGTTGAGTTTGAAGCATCTAATGCACATAATTGCAGTTTGATTGATTAGAGTTACAACTTTGTTGTTCTACTCTATTTTTCACTGTCTCTCATAATACATACCATATGTAGAGGTTTAATGTTGAAATTATTATTTTTTTGAAATTATTATTTTAATGTTGAATAATGTGTTATATCTGCATAGTTGATAGTTATGCTTAACAAGTGAATCAAATAAGTTGAATTATGTTTCCTCGTTTAATCTCCAGCTTACTATCGTGGCGCAATGGGTATATTGCTAGTCTATGATGTCACAGATGAGTCCTCATTTAACAGTAAGGTTTCTTATATCCTCGGTGATCCGGTAGTGTGACGTTAGTTTTGCTCCTTTCTGTGGCTTTTAGCTTATTAGGTGAATCATCATGCCCTCCCTGGATTATATTTATTGTATACCACCTGCATACTGGAAATGAGAGCAAAATAAATATTTCTAAACTGAACTTTATTATTTTTCTGTTTCTTAGACAGAGTTATGCATCTCCTACCTCCCCAAACTATTGCAACGAAGTGGTTTCCTTTTCTGGTTAATTGTGAACTTCACCTTTGATTTCATGTATTGCTGCTTTGTTTATTTTCCGTTTTGGGCTGTGAAACTTCACATGTCTCTCTCATGAGATGTTGAAAAGTCAATGATCGTGGAGAATGCAGGTTTTTCCCTTTATATTTTGTAAATGCCTAGAATGATCTAACTTCCTTTCGAACGGTAAAGGATTGAAGTAGAAAAAATAACAGAAAACAAAAAGAAAAAGGAAAGGAAATCAATGTGAAAGAAAAGGAGGTTAAGAAATAAAACTGTATGACAATGGTTCAATATTCTCTACTGTTGTTCTTTATGTTTATATTTATTGCTTGTTGATGCATTTCTCTGTTCAGACATTAGGAATTGGATTAGAAACATTGAACAACATGCTTCTGACAATGTCAACAAGATATTGGTAGGGAACAAAGCTGACATGGACGAAAGCAAAAGGGTACATATATTTTCTCGATTTCTGTCGATATTCTTTATTAGTTGTTAATATATGATATGATTTAGCTCTTGTTTAAACACACAAGTCGACTTATGAGTGACTTTCATTTGTCTCTGAATGGGCATGAGGGAATAATTTGGATCTTTCTGTTACTGTTTTCATAAGTGGCTGCCCTAGTGTTGTGAAATACTTGGTATTCTGTAGTCAAATTTTGCATGTGAAGACAAAGAGCTGTAATCTGGCCCTTTTTCCAATATTTATAAGAAAATAGAATGGGAAGAAATTCAGGGATATTGTTTTTGGACATCAGTCACCGAATTTTATCTAATGTTCAATATATGAAACCTTTTACCGAAGGTGTGGTATATATTTACTATTTTTTGTGCTTTTTTTTTAATTGCTTAAACATTTGTTTGGAAACTTGATTCTTGCGATGAAAATGCATAAGTGTTGGTGTTGTGTCCGAAACCAAGTTTTTTGGACACATTGATTCTAAAGGTATCATGTAAATCAATATGCTAAGAATAATTGGTGTTTGATATTGGATTTTGCAATCTCGTTCACGTCATGTCAATCTATCAGGAAACTTTAGTAGTCTATCGAGCAGTGGGTTTGATATGTACCTCCGTACATTCAAATTAGAAAGATGTTTTATTCGAACTTGAGTAGGTAAATATCAAAACACCACATGTTACTTTGCAAAAAGTTGGTATCAAGGCAGTTGCTGCGAAGTTCTGCTGTGCAACTTGTTGGTTTTACATTCCAATTAGAAAACTTTTTTTATTCTACGTTGAGTAGGTTAATCTCGAAACACCAAATTTCCCTTTGCAAAAAGTTGACATCAAGGCAGTTGCTGCAAAAGTTCTGCTGTTCAACTTGTTGGTTTTCTAATTTCCATTACTTGTTGAATATCTTGTGTTATTTTATCTGCTTTTCATACTGTGTAGGCCGTGCCTACTTCCAAGGGTCAAGCACTTGCAGATGAGTATGGAATTAAATTCTTTGAAACTGTGAGTACTATTTAACTTCTTTAGTGAGGACAATCAATTTATGTGCATTTCTAATAACTTTGTGTGCCGCAGAGTGCTAAGACGAATCTTAATGTGGAAGAAGTTTTCTTTTCAATAGCTAGGGATATAAAGCAAAGGCTTTCAGAAGTTGACACCAGAGCAGAAGTAAATTGCACTTAATTCGGTTGTTTTTCTTAACATGATAGTTTAGGATCCATGTTGTTGAACTTTTTTTGTATGCCTTCTACAGCCAACAACGATCAGAATTAATCAGCCTGAAGGTGGTGCTGGAGGTAGCCAACCTGCCCAGAGGTCAGCCTGCTGTGGTTCTTGAATACTTCAAGGATTAAGGACAGATAAATTGGGCACTACAGGTTTGGGAAGTGAAAAAGGGGGGAAAAATGCGGTTGTGGTGGAAATATATTATTACTTTATTTTGTCCTTCAGGAACTTCTTTTTGTGTATTGGTAAGGCTATCATTGTGGATGTTGAATTTGTGTTTTGCATTTTGCTTTAGTTTTCTTCTCCATTTGAAGTCTTCTAAAATTTGAATATCCATATAGGCTTAATATTTTCTCTATATTCAGTAGTGGTAGTGATTGGTAGATATAAAATCTAAGGGTGGGATCGGTCCGGTTATCATCCAAATTTGGAAGAACCGACACCTAATACATATCTAAATTTTCGGTTTGGTTACTGTGTAATTTTTATCAAGAACCAAAGTGGAACCGAACTGACCAATTTCGGTTAGGTTCCTCCAGTTCTTTAGTTAACCGAATGCAACAAAAAAATTGATATTAACCGGTTCCTATAGGAACCGGTCTTTGTAATCAACTTACAAGTTACAAACTTACAATTATCAATTTATCATCATGATTCAACTTAGAACTTACAAGCCAAAGTCCACAATCCAAGCTTCAGTACAAATTATAATCACGATTCATGAGCCACAATACCACCATCAAACCTAACATACAAACTGAATTATAAAGCCAAATTCAACAATCCACAATCACAATCCACACCACACAGCCACAATGCCCGCAGCACAGGCCACAACAAAACTCAAAAAATATCAGTTACATAATACATAGTTGATAGTTCAATATTCAAACTTCATACTTTCAAACCAAAGCTCAAAGTTGACATTCAAAACTCAAAAATTAAATGGCATACTACAATTCAAAATTTCTTTTTGGAAGTTCTTGCATCAGAGCCTTTGGAGCCTTTTGCAACTTTATTTTTCTTTTCAATCAACTCAATTTCATTTTGTTTCTCCAACTTCTCTCTATGCTCTCTATCTCTCCTCTTGGTCCAATTCTGTCAAAAACAGAAAGAAAAAAGAAAAATAAATGATACTAATCAAATGATTGCACAAATCATACATGTGAAATATAAGTAATAAGTATAACTCACATTGTTCAGTTTTTTTCAATCCATTCAATTTTATCTGGGGTAGGAATATATGCAAGGGTTGTGATTGTATCAGACTTAAGCCAACTTTTAAGACAAATCAGTGCTTCCACTGATCTAGGAGTTAATGAACTCGTATGAGATTCAATAATTCTTTTCCCAGTGCTAAAACTTGACTCAGAAGCAATAGTACTAACTCGAATGGCTAGTACAATTTTTAGCAAGTAATTGAAAATTAGGATACTTAACTCCCATTAGCCTCAACCATGAGAAAATATCAAAATCAACTCCTGGACTGGCTTTTCAATGGGATCAAGTAGATATCTGTCTACCTCATGAGCAACTACAACAACATCAACATCTTCAAGGTCTTTTTTCCAATCTTCCATCATTTTTGCTTTCTTCCCGGTCAACTTCTTTGAAGAATAACTACAATATAAAACAAATAAACAATAAAAGTAAATGAAACCAGAAACAAGATGAAGGAACTAATTAACCGTGAAATAAAAACAGAAATGTAAAAGTTACAATGAGTAATAGTACTTGCTTCCACTCCTAGTCCCAGTTTCAACACCATCTGCCTTTTTTGTGCTAGAATTTTGAACACCATTCATTGAAGCATACAAGTTAGTGAGAGTAACAATCAACTCTTTCAACCTTTCTGTCTTTACTTTTACAATAAAGGCATCATAATTCAGCATCATCTCAAGAACCATAGTGAAATACCTTAGCTTGAACCTAGGGTCTAACACCAAAGCAACAACCAGGAGTTGATTTACATCATCTAGTGAATCAAAGTACTTGTTGTACTTGCTCCTCATTTGGACTAACATGTTGAACAATATTTTCTCATAATCTGTGTTGTGGTTTGTGATTGGTGCATAAAAAATATCTTCAATCTCATATTTAATGGAAACAATATCATGGAATGCTTTGTGAGCAGTAGGTTTACTTGAAACACTAACATTCAAAATGACATAAAAAAACACTCTCAAAAACTTGACAAATGGACAACTTTTTCCCAATCATCATCAGTTGGAGACCCCACTTTCTTCCCTCTCCATCCTTTATCTTTCTTCCTTCTAATAATTTCAGCCCCTTGCCTCCAATAGGTTCATCAGGTTCATTCCCAAACTCAACCCCTAGAACATCTTCTCCTTCTTCCTCATTTTCCTCTTCATCCTCATCAAAATAACTTTTATACTTAGTGTCCTTTTCTTCAGCCAATCTATCAAATTCTTGTCTAAGTTCAACAGCAGTTTCAAGCATAATAAAGGTGGATTCCACCTAGTTGTCACATCCAAAACACACACATTTCTACTGTGAAGTTTTTCTTTTCTTACACATTCTTTAAAGGTTTCCAACCTTGCAGGTGAGCTCCTAACATATTTTACTGCATTTCTAATAGAAGCATTTGACTTATCCATGCATTTAAGTCCAGATTTGACAATAAGATTGACAACATAAACTAAGCATCTCTATGAAGAAACTTTCCCCTTAGAATCATTTGTATTTCACCATTTCCTAGTTTCCTTCTGTTGTAATCTATTGCCACTTTTTTTGCAGATGCATTATCAACAAAAATTGTTAAGATTTTCTTGATAGACCAATCCTGCAAACATTTTTCTAAAATCTTCACTATAGTAATTCCTTGATGATTAGGAATCACACAAAAGTTCAGCATCCTCTTGTGCATATGCCAATTATTATCAATGAAATGTGTTGTAATTACCATGTAATTTAAATTTTGAATCGAGGTCCATGTATCAGTGGTCAAACTATCACAATGATCCCTAAGGTCATCTTCAAACACTCTCTTTTGGTAATGTACATGATCAGAAAATGTTCCGCAACCATTTTTCTACAAGTAATCTTCCATTTTGGCACAACAACTAAACAAAATCTTTTAAACCCCGATTTTTCAATAGCACTAAATAACAATTCATCTATAATTATCATTTCAACAACTTCCTTAGTGCAATTTTCTTGAGTCCAGTGTGTGACAATCGGTTCATTACCCTCTACATTTCTTGAAATTTTTTTTGACCAGAACCAATATTTCTTACACTACCTGGATAACCATCACAATGCAGTTCTAAATGCTTCTGAAATATACTAGTCCCATTTCTCGTTGAATTACAAGCCAAGTCAGACTCACAATACCTGCATTGAGCTCGGTTGGTTAATCCAACTTGGACCATTATCCGCTCCTCGTTTCTACTCATCAGTGGCTTCTTCACCACCTCAAAATGCTTCCACACCCATGATTTCTTTTTGGTCTCAATTTGCTCGCGTGCCCTCTTTTTCTTTGTCTTTGAAATAGGCCTCGGCATTTTTTTTTGCCCTCATTTTCAATTTCATCTTCATCTTTGTTTGATTTTTTGGAATCACTGGTTTTATCAAAAGAAGAAGCCATAAGAAGTAAGAAATATCGCACAAGATTGAAGATTTGTGGTGGATGGTCGAATGGAAATTGGGATTAGGGTTTTCTTTTTTCTGTCGAACAGTCAAAC
>BKCP01009515.1:1464402-1491415 GCA_008636005.1 Striga asiatica
AATCTAAGAGCATATTACTTACTTAATGCAAATATTTACACCGCCTAACCCTAGTTAAACGGGCCAGCCCTAGCGGGTTCCGGGCTAGCCCTAGCGGGCTTCGGGCTAAACGGTCCGGGCCTAAAAAGCCCTGATTTAAACGGGCTACTAATAAAAGGACCTAACCCTATTTTTTTCCGGGCTAAACGGGCCGGCCCTCGGGCCAAGGGCCATTTAACATCTCTAGTTCCACCATCTTTTGGATCAAACTCAGGTAAAATAAATTAGTGTGGTAGTTAGACGTTATACACTCTTTGATTCTATAGTAGTATATATGACATATATATATATATATATAGAATGTGGTTCAAATGAGAACCTAGTTTTGGTGTGAGAACCGTGAGAACCGCTATTTTTATTTGGACGTAGTGCTATGATTGATTGTGTTTGATGCTATTTTTAACCAAAATAAATTTTATTAAAAATAGCAACACATTTTTTGGTAGCACTTGTAAAAATGATAGCATCATCTAATATGAAAAATAGCATCATACACAATTAAAAATAGCATAAAAAATGGTTCTCACGGTTCTCATACCAGGACTAGTTTTTATTTGAACCAATCCCTATAATTATGCAATTTCCCTGTTCCTCGGTTAAGTGTAAGTACGCTGGTTAATAACCGAAAATCGGGAACCGATTTCTAGCCTGTAGAACCGAACCGACAAAATTGCATTTTTTTTAGGGAATAACTGAACCGAACCGGTTAATTTCGGTTCGGCTCGGCTCGTTTTTTCGGTTCCTGATTTTAAAATCCCACCCCTAATAAAACCTTTGTTTAATGTTGTGCAACATTACATATTTGTGCCTTGTTTCCAAAACGTGAGCATTGTATGTATAGCATTGGGTTTTCGTGTGTTTTATAGGTTTGGTTTTGTGAACATTTGTTCACATGATTTGGCATCGATATCCATTTCATTCACCAATCCCTTAGAATCTGATGATGAGTGAAATTAACAAATTTGATACAATGGTTTGTAGTTCTTTGTAGTTTACATAGCAGGACACTACACCTCGTTTTGGTTGGTGGGAAAGCATAGGATGTCGTAATTTGTCACTAGGATTGTTGCCTGTGTGATAGCCTGTGGATTAATCTTTGAGTCAGGTGATAAACTTGATCCAGAAATTGTGGGTTTTTTGTTTTATCCACTTTTCAATTTCTGACCAAAATGACTAATTCGTCCCTGAAAGAACATTAAGAAACACCCTAAAATCTGTAGCGCTAAAATTCCTAAGCCAAAAACAAGAACAAAAATAGTAATAAAAAAAAATTAATCCATGACAACCTTCTACGAGGTGACACTGTGGCAGCCCTGTCCACAATCTCAGTCAAAGGCATCGAATCTCGGGACCTTCTGCCAAAGGATTTCAATGTCCAGAAGTGGTCGGATGATCATCGTGCAAAGGAATTTGGAAGGGGAAGAGGTTTTGGTGTATTCGTAAAGGGTTTGGTGTATGGACTGATGAACCACAAATCCGACTTCAAAGGAATTGAGGACTATCAATCACAAGAGGGTAAGGATTATTGAAATTGGAAAAAAAAATAAAAAATCCTTGCTGCCTATGGAAAGAGAAGAAAATGAATATATGAAAGAAAACTTTGGCCAAATGAAAGATGAAAGGGAAAAAATAGGAATATATGAGAAAAAAAAAAATTGAAATATATGAGAAAAAAAATGGGCTAACTAAAAGATGAAATGGAGTGACTACTCTTTTCTTTCAATATCTTTGGTCTTGTGTTGGTCATGATATTTGTTCTGCTGTCCTTAGCTTCTTTGATTCAGGTCAAATGCTTAAGAGCTTAAATGACACCTTGATTACTCTGATTCCTAAGGTTCAAAATCCTAACTTGGTTTCCCATTTTAGGCCTATTAGCTTGTGCGGTGTAATTTATAAAGTCATCTCTAAAATCCTGGTCAAAAGACTCAAAAGTTGTCTACATCTGTGCATTAGCGAGACCCAATCTACATTTGTCTAATGGAAACAAATTCTTGACAACATCATCATAGCAGAGGAGGTCATGCATTTCTTAAATATGCATAGAAGTGGTGATAAGTGTTTCATGGTCATAAAGCTAGACATGACAAAAGCCTTTGTTTGGTGGAATGGAGTAGCTAGGGGTGAGAAAAATCGAGCCGATACTGAAAAGCCGAACCGAACCACTGCATTCCGTGCGGTTCGGTGCGGTTTTAAAAGTGTTCGGTTATGGTTCGGTTTGGTTTTCTGAAAACCGAAAAAAATTTGGTGCGGTTCGGTTTTGTGTCCGAAAGGTGCGGTTTTAACCGAACCGCACCGAATATAATAAAGGGTCATTTTGTTTTATATTACATAGGTAGTAGGTTGTTGAGTGTTGACGTGGCGGTGTTGCAATTGAATTGAATTTTCAATTTTATCAAATAACTAAACATTACATAAAACTTAAAAATTAAATCTTTTCTATTCAGACTTCAGTTGCCTAAATCTTATTTTATTTTATGTTACATAGGTAGCAGGTTGTTGTGTTTATGTAATGTTATGCACTTTTGTTGCTGCTGTTTGACAATTGACATTGTTTTGAGTGTTGGACACTTGGAGTCTTGGACTTATGTAATGTTATGTTGTGCTGTCTGTTCTTTTATGGGGTGAGCTTGAATACCAAGTAAGGCATGGAAAATTTGGTCTTGAACTGCTTTTGGTCTATTTTGCTAAAATGGATGGAAGATTTTGCAAGGTTCACTCTTTGGCCTGTGAGTTGTCTATAATTGTGAAGGGTATCAAGTAAGGTAAGGGGTTGGCTATTGTCAGCTTCAGTAAAGATAATGGTGTCATCTGCAAAAAGCAAATGAGTGAGTGTAGGTCCATGCTTACATATTTTAAGCCCTTTAAGTTTCCTCAGAGATTAAAATAAAGATGTAAGGGGACAAGTTCTTTATTGGAAAAAGCAATAGAGTCAAGTGCTTACTCTATTGGAAAACAAGTTCTTTATCCTTTGCAGGTAAAGAGGTGCTGATGAAGTCCATCTTGGGTGCACTTCCTCTATTCACAATGTCTTATTTCTGCTGCCCAAAGCTACTACTCACAGAATTGGTCAGCACTTTGTCACATTCTAGTGGAACAAAGGAGAAAACAACAAGAAGAACATACACTGGAAATCATAGAACCTCCTAACTTTGCCTAAGGACCATGTTGGTCTTGGATTTGAGGATCTTCATCTCATGAACTAAACACTAATTCCAAATAGATTTGGAGAATTCTTACCCAATCTTCTCTTCTGGTTAACAGACTCTTAAGAGTTAGGTACTTCCCAAAAGATGACTTATTCACCGTTTCAAAAAGAATGAATAGCCCTTGGATGTGGAACTCATGGCTCACTGTTAGAAACTCCATGAATTCAAGCTTGAGATATTTGATCAGGAAAAGCAATAGAGTCAGCATCTGGGCCCATCCTTGGATTCCAAATGTACCTGGTGGTAGGCCCTCTCAAAGACAAACTATGGACACTCCATTATTTGGGTTGAAGAACTCAATGATCCAGCTGGAACAGGGAATTGGTGACAAGTTTGTTCACACATACTGAAGCTGCAGCCATCCTAAGCATCACAGACCTTGATCCTTCTAAAGAAGATATGCTCATCTGGGAGCATGATAGCAAAGGACAATTGTCAGTGGCCTCTGTCTACTAAAAACTTGTCACTGATAAATGGAGAAAGTTAGATATAGCATAAAAACGTTCTGAGCATGAAGAGATTCTGAGGATGAAGAAGAGAAGCTGGAACTCAGAATTATGGGCAAAATAAGACATTTCATATGGAGATGTGTTGAAAACCTCAACCTTGTTATGAACAACTTGGTTTCCAAAGGAATCAACATTGACCCCGTCTGCAAAAATATGTGGTGATGGTGTAGAAACTCAGGAACATTCACTCTTCACTTGTGCAAGGTCAAAGTTAATCTAGAAATCCTCTTCCTTCAGCTGGGATGGACTGGATCCCTTCAAGCAGAACGTCAAGACATGGTGGACAAAGTTGTGCTCCATAAAAAACTCCCACTCCATTAATGAGAAGCTCCAACTGACAGCATTCATTCTGTGGAATATTTGGAAATCGAGGAATCATATTGTGTTTCAAGATATATGGAAGATTGAACTCCCTATGGTCTCAGCTGCCTTACAAGACTGGTCTGGGACTGTTGTGGCCAACAGCAACTCATGTAGATAGTTTCCATTTCTGGTTCTAGCTTCCTGGTTGTAGGCTTCTTTTGTTTCTGGTTTTAGGTTTAGTGGTTTTTCCTGCTTTCTGGGCTTCGTTGTTATTTTTGTTCGGTTGCTAGTTGGTATCTGGCTAGGATCATGATCAGTTGTCAATACCTTCTTGGTTGGTCGGTATTAAAACCAAGCTCTGGTCTCAGCAGCAGTTGTCTCTGCCGGTAGCAGGATTGTTGATCCCTTTGTTCATTTGTTTTGTTTAGAACACCATTTTTGGTGCTTCTTCTTTACCAACTTTGTGGAACTATGGGGCTTTTGCTCTCGCCTTGTAATTATTTATGAGCTATAATATCTTTCATTTCGAAAAAAAAAAAGATGAAATGTAGTAACATCAGTTTTTTGCTTCTTGACTTTTCAAAAAGAAGACGATCTGAGCGTGTATTTCCTCCTCTTTTCTGCCTTAGTTCTTCCTCATTCGTGGGTCGATCAACGTGGGATGGAGCTCGTCAACGCGGCCATGGCGTCATGCTTTCTCCCGGCTTCAGACCTCTCCTTCATGGCGAGTTCATCGAGTCGGTCTTGGAGTGCAGTCCATGCCTCCGGTGAAGGTCGCGGCCTTTGTGGTGGCCAGAGCTAGCACCGACAAAGGCGTCTCTCTTGGGGTCATCTGATTTCTGAGGTTGTGTTGGGCGATTCCCCCCGATGTTGTTGTTGGGTTTATGTTGGGAAAGGTGCCAATTGTTGGGTGCTAGGGTTGTTTTCTGTTGGTGATTCATGTGGAAGGACGGTCAGTCCTTGTTGCTTTGAGTCTAGTTAGCTATAGCCTGTTGAGTTTAGGAGTCTGGAGTTTCTAGATTTGGGGTTGGGGCTAGATTCTATTTTTTTTAGGGTTATCGTCGACTTTCGTTTTCTCTGAGGAGGTTAGGATTTGTGGTTAGTAGTGAGGAGGGCTTTATTGTATTGCATAGGTGTGAGTTGTTTGGCTTTTTTAGTGTTTCTCTTTTGTTTGTTGTCTGTCTTAGCCCAGCTACGTCTGGTTTTTGTCTCAGTTATGGAGTTTGTTGTCTCTGTTTTAGAGTTATTGTGTTTCCTTTTTGGAGTTTTTATGTTGTGCGGGTGATTGTACCCCTTGGTTGATTGTGTAATTCCAAGGTGGTGGATCCAGCCTTTGTGCTGGTTCTTTTGGTGTCTGTTGACACCTCCTGTATACTCGTTTCTTCAGTTTTTTTGTTATTAATATACTTATCGTTTTGACAAAAAAAGAAAAAAAGAAAGAAAGAAAGAAAGAAAGATGAAATGAAATGAAATGCGGCGGCTGCAGGAGGAGGACAACTATTTGGGAAAATATTTGTTGAGGAATGAGAGCAAATAACAATATATATGGTAAATAGTTATTTTCACCCTGCTCTGAAAACGGAATAAGTTTTATACACCGCCAAATAATAAGTTAGCCTTTTCACCTCATAAAGTGCGAAAGAAATTATACGATAAGCTATGCAACAGAGAGACGAAGATATTTGATAAAGTGCGAAACAGTTATGCGATAAACTATGTGACATACATATGAAGGTAATTGAGAAAGTATGAAATATTTATGCGATAAATTATCCGACAAACAGACGAATATAATTGATAAAGTGTGAAACTCATATGCGATAAACTATGCGACACACCGAAAATAATTGATAAAGTACGAAACAGTTATGCGAAAACTATCCGACAGACAAACAAAGATAAATGATAAAGTGCAAAATAGTTATGAGAAAAACTATGCAACAAATAGGCGAACATAATTAAGAAACTGAGAAACAATGATGCGATAAACTATGCGACAGATAGGTGAAGATAATTGATTCGAAATGCTATGCGATTGATCGAAAGTGATGATACATCGCGAAATAGTTATGTGATAAACTAGAAAACATAATTAATAAAGTGAGAAACAATTATGCGATAATCTATGCGAAATAGGAGAAAATAGTTGATGCGAAAAGCTATGCGACAGGAAGACGAAGATAATTGATAATGTGCGAAAATATTATGTAAAAAGCTATGCGACAACCAGACGAAGATAATTATTGAAGTGCAAAACAATTATGCGATAGAAAGACGAAGATAATTGATGCAAAAAGCTATGCGACGGACAGACGATATAATTTATAAAGTATGACTAATTATGTGATAACCTATGCGACAGACTTGGCGAAGGAATTTATAAATTTGATAATATTATGAGAAAAATTATGCGACATGCGAAGAAATTGATAAAGTGCGAGACTATTATGTGATAAACTATGCGACAAAAACGTGAAAGTAATTTATAAAATGCGAAATATTTATAAGATATGATATGCGACACACAAGCGAAGTTCATTGAGGAAAGTGCAAAACAAACTTCTTTAATTCAAATTTTAGTCTATCGTCATCAACCTTTCATCAAAACTCCATTTTCATGTTTGCTCCTGCATTTTATGAAGAGATTGAACGTGGAATAGGATCTTTTCTACTTTTTGACTTGTCTTCAATTTATATATTGATATTTATGGAATATAGCATCTTGTGAACTTTTTGAAGTGTTCAATGTTTGTGCAATAAACTTGTCTTCTTAAAAGTTGTTAGAGTCGATATAATAATTAGATCGATCTTACTGAAAATGTGTAATGGACTATCTTTTTTAAGAACTGTAGATATTGTATAATTTGGAGATCAATTTTTAACAATCAACCCAGAAGTGCACATTGTATGTGACTACTTGCATAGCCCCATATAATTGAAACAAAAAAATAAAGTGTATTACACGATCACGCAGAAATGCGAACAATGTGCAATTACGCATTTTCTTCGCATAATCCCGAAAAAAAAAATTAGAATCTAAAATATCTTTAGAGTACTTTGTTTACGAAACAGCTCTATCATATCTCCATTGAAGTGTAATCTTACAAAGAAAGAAAAATAAGATCCATATGGTAAATTATTCGGTGGATCTGGATATGCGAGCCATAAAGGATGCTAAAACATGTCGCATAACATAAGATATGTGACGCTGGATTTGGATATTCGATTCTTGAATATACGAAAGCATCTCGCATATGGTAAATTATGCGATGGATTTGGATATGCGAGTTGTTTACAATGCAAAAACTTGTCGCATAACATAAAATATGAGATGTTAGATTTGGATATTCAATTCTTGGATATACAAAAACTTCTCGCATATGGTAAATTATGATGTGGATTTGGATATGCGAGTCCAAAACGATGCAAAAACATGTCGCATTACATAAAACATGTGAGGTTGGATTTGGATATTCGCTTCTTGAATATACGAAAACTTCTTGCATATGGTAAATTATGCGGTGGATTTGGATATGGGAGTCACAATCAATGTAAAAATGTGTCACATAATATAAAATATACGACATTGAGTTTTAATATGCGATGCGTAAGTATTCCGCATACTTGTTAAATATGCGTCCCTTTTGGAGATGCGAGACATAAATTATGCGAAAACTTGTCGCATAATTGTAAAATATGCGGCTACCAATTTGGATATGCGATAATTATATAGGCGAAATAGATTCGCATAATAAAAATTATGCGGTGGATTTGGATATGCATTATTAAATATACGACAAAATCTCGCATAGTTGTTACTTAGGCGGTTCATTTGGATATGTAATTAATATCGCATATAGTTTTGTGATTATTGTGGTGAAAAATAAGTTTGTTTTATAGGAAACAGTGTAAAAGAAAGTGCATGTATATAGTGGGGTGTAAAAAAAATTCGCCCATTTTTTAATGTGCATGATCTCATGCAATAATGTGCATTTTATGTATTAATATTGTGCATGTATTTAACTTTTATTAAATTATAGAATTGCCTCACTTATTAAATGTAAATATTGAAATTTGTTATATAATTGCAATTAAGTCCAGTAAAGTATCAAATTTTCAAAAAAGAAACCCCCAATCCCAATCTTTGTTTCTTAGTCGTCCATGTCCATGGAGGTCGTCGCCGTCGCCTGACCACTGCCTGGACGTCTCTCCAAGTTATCGACTACGTCCAATCCGGTCACTGTGCACGTCGACTCCTCCTTCGGTCTGGAAAATGACGAGCCAGATCGAACTCTGCCAGTTTGGGGGAATTTACTGTGACACAACTTCCGTTCCATGTTTGGGTCTTTCATGAAGTCCGATAAGTTGGCATGGGCTTGGGTCTCTGTGAAACGAGTGCTGGTGTCACAACATTTGACGACGGGGTTCTCCGAGACGATTTTACAAGTGAGATGGGGGAATAGAAATAGGGAGTCAGAGAACGATTGCGAGGTGTATGTATCTGACAGGGGTCAAGGATGTTGAGGGATGAGGTAGCGGCGAATGGGGCGGTGAATGTGGCAACACACGAGTGGTTCATTTATTTATGAAAATGTCACCACATATTTGACTAATCACACACACATCTTTATATATTATTAAATAAGTAATTATAAATAATTTTTTTAGTTTTTAAATATAACCTAATACATTAATAAATACTTTATTTTTTTAATAATATTAATGTTTTTCCAGACTTACTGGAGGAGAAATGCATTAGTTGTTTGAATGCGATTGTTAACGTGTGATTGGTTATAAACTAA
Organism: Striga asiatica; assembly: GCA_008636005.1. Lineage (NCBI taxonomy): Eukaryota > Viridiplantae > Streptophyta > Magnoliopsida > Lamiales > Orobanchaceae > Striga > Striga asiatica. The sequence goes on from BKCP01009515.1 coordinate 1,473,262, forward strand.
ACAAAATAAATCAATCAAAACTCAAATTGAACTTAATTTTAACTCAACATCACTATTCTCAGTATTATCATTATCATTAAATAATACCAACCAATCATTTCTACACGTAATATCAACTTTAATCCACTATTTATCAACTCACATAATTTTAACTAACCCTCACATCCAATCATTTTTATCCTACTTTTATATCAACTCAACTTTAATTATTTTATTTTATATATTTTTTTTATTTAAACTTAAATTCTCACTAACAACTAACCATACCAGATATTTCGAAATTAACCATGTTAAAAAAAATCAATCAAATCTAGTAAATGGTATTTCCATATTTAAAAATATTCGTTTGGCATGTAAAATAGGTAACTAGCAATCACATTGTCTTTTTTTTTTTGTTTTTTTTTTACGAAACGGTAGAGATATTATAAACTCAAAGCGAACAAAGTTTGAATAGTACAAACCAAGATCGAAAAGAAAAACTGAGAGGACACACATATAGCGGCCTAGAACCTCAACTCTAAAAGAAAGGAAGCTAAATACCATCCACTGCCGAAAGGCCTAGAGGTATAAAGAAAAAGAAAACAACACGAACTATCCCAAACAAACTGCTAGCAGAACAAAAAGAGAAGCAACCAGTTTAACACAAAACAAAAGAAAAAACAGTCTAACACCAACTTAAACTTTCAAATGGACAAAGTCTAGCCAATCCTGATGAGCAGCCTGCAAGGTGACTTGGATTGGCATGAGGATGTTTTGAAAGATGTTCAAGTTGCGAGTCTTCCGGAGCCACCATAGGATGTAAGTGGTGAGTTGTATTCGAGCCTCTCATGTCTCTGAAATACTCAAAGAACAAATATCCATCCACCAACTGCTGAAGGGTTGATTGTTGAAATGGCTGAATGTTCCAAGTGACTTGAGAAATACTCCATAGTTTGGCAGCTCCTGCACAATGGAAAAGGACATGATTTACTGTCTCTGGCCCTTCTCCACAAATGCTACAGATAACATCACAGTGCAAACCTTTTTTCTGCATATTCGTTTTAACAGGAAGAGCTCCCACAATGCATTTCCATATGAAATTTTTTACTTTACTCACAATGTGCAATTTCCAAAGCCTTTGCCTGATCTTGAGCAAGCATGGACCAATCCTTCTGCTGCTACCATGAATATCCAAAGCTAGCAGTTTCTAGTTTGCTAAAAATGAGTAAGTGCTAGAAACTGAGAAGTCTCCATTTTTGTTGAATTTCCAGTACTACCTGTCTTGTTTCCCTGGCTTCAGAGTGTTGATCTCCAAGATAGCTCTACTGTCGCATGCACTAAACACTTGGTTGATCAGCCAAGAATTCCATCTGACCCCAGAATCATTAATGAGCTCCTTAACCAAAATTAAATGACCTCTGGCAATGTCAATCAAATTGGGCTTAGGTTGCAGAAAGCTAGGAACCCAGTTGACATCATCAATTCTGGTAGTCTTACCATTCCTAATTTCAACTGCATAGCCTTTAGCAAATGTAGAATTATCTCTATCCAATTGGCCCACAACCAAGAGCAATTTTGTGTCTTAACAGCATCAAAGAGTGAGTAGTTGGGAAAGTACCTATCTTTCAAAATTCTGCTCACCAAAAGGTTTGGTTGTGTGGTAATCCTCCACAACTGCTTGCAGATGAGAGCTGAGTTGAAAAGATGGAGATCCAGAAAACCTAGTCCACCATAATCTTTGGGCATTGTAAGTTTTTTCCATGCTTTCCAATGAATCCCACGGTTTTGATCTTCATTTTTGCTCCACCAGAACTGTGAGCAGAGTTGAGAGATTTTTGCACAGAGGATTTTGGGGAGCATGAAACAGGACATGGTGAACATGGGCAATGCCAGCAACACAACTGTGATGAGTACAACTTTCCCAGCTTGGTTGAGCAGCTTTGATTTCCAGTTGCTAATCTTGTTTTGAACAGAATCATTGATATAGTGGAAGGTGTCAAGCTTTGACCTGCCAATGCCTAATGGGAGGCCCAAGTATCTAGTTGATCTGTGTCTGATAATTCCAGGTAAGGTTGCACTTATTCTGTTTTGGAGAACTTCTGGAGTTTTCCTGCTAAAGAAGATGGATGACTTGCTCACATTGACAAATTGACCAGTAAAAAGCCTGTATCTATCCAAAATAGTGAGAATGGAGTGTGCCTGATCAACAGTAGCTTTGCAGAAGAACAATGAATCATCTGCAAAGAGCAGATGAGAGATGGTAAGGCCATTTATGGACAACTTCAAACCAGTGAGTTGGCCAGAGAGAGTAGCATGGTTAACCAGAGCAGATAAAATTTCAGCAACAATAAGGAAAAGATAAGGGGATAGAGGATCCCCTTGTCTTATTTCCTCTAGTGAGAAGGACATACCCATTGACTTTACCATTGATCTTGAAAGAAAATGAGGAAGTAGAAATGCAGATCATGATTAAGTTAACAAAATCCTGATGAAATCCCATTTGCAGCATAATCTTTTTAACACAAATCCATTCTACTCGGTCAAATGCCTTCATAAGATCAAGTTTAAAAGCCATGAAGCAATGTTTGGAAGAGGAATGCCTATTTAAGAAGAGAAAGGCCTCTTGTCCAATAATAACATTATCCATGAGTTGCCTCCCTTTGATAAAAGCAGATTGGGAATCACTGATGCAAACATCCATACACTTTTGAAGTTTGAGAGCAAGTAATTTTGAAACAGTTTTGTAGATGATTGTACACAAACTGATGGGTCTGAATTGGGTCACATATTCTGGATTTAGGCACTTTGGAATAAGAGTGACTATAGTGTGATTCCAGTATTTTAAAATAAGCGCTTTGTCATTCAAGAAACTGGAAATAGCAGACACTACATCATTTTTAACAATATCCCAGAAAGATTGGTAGAAAAGAGTTGTCATACCATCCTCTCCTGGAGATTTGTCAGGCTGCAGGCTGAAAAGGGCAGCTCTTATTTCCTATTCAGTGGTGGATTGGAGCAGAAGTTGATTCATCTCAACTGTGATTGAGGGAGTGATGAGTGGAAGAATGGAGTCTCCCCCCCAAGACCCCTCTAATGATAAAAGCTCTGAATAAAATTGAGTGATGTGGTTCTGGATCTCTTGTGGAGTCTCACAAGGGGTGTTCTGACTGGTAAGGAGTCTAGTGATGGCATTCTGCCTCCTTCTGGACATTGTGTAAGCATGAAAGAATTTAGAATTATTGTCCCCTTCTTTTAACCATTGGATTTTAGCTTTTTGCTGCCAAAAAAGTTCTTCAACCTTATGAGCTTGCTGAAGCTCATTTTTTGTAGCAATCCACTCATCCCAATTAGCCACACCTCCATCCTGCTGCATAGAGTCCAGCTTCTTTGAGAGATTGTCAATGAGAGATTGGTTCTGTGACTTAAAAGTTGCACTCCAGATTAAAAGAGTCTGTTTGGTTGCCTTGACTTCTTCTTTTAGGATGAAGAAAGGAGTATCAGTGAAGGAGTTGTTCCAAGCTTTTTGGACAATATCATGGATACCATCTCTAGTAAGCCATCTCTTGTCAAAATGGAACCTGCTTTTCCTTCTTTCTAATCTATCTCCTGAGTTGAGCAGCAGCCAGTGTTCTAAAAGTCGCTAGGCGCCCGCTAGGCGTTACACCAAGTGAACTTGTACCCAGTCATTTTTTATTTCGTTCATTCCCATTTGGTTGATAAAAGAGTTGAAGCCCTCCATGCTAGAAGAAGCTCTGGCTATGCCTCCTCTTTTCTCTTCCCCACTGCAGATATCATTCCAGTCACCTAGAATGTACCAGAGTTGACCCCAAGATTGCTTGGCCAATTCTAGTTCTGCCCACGATAACTTCCTTGTAATATGGTTGGTGCTGAGGTAAACAAAAATCCCCCAAGTGGGATTGGCATCTGCAATTCTGTATTCAACTGCTTGAAGAAAGGTTGAGATATAATCTGATCTATTTTAACATCAGTGCTCCAGCAGAGAAGTAAGCCCCCACTCAGCCCAGCAGGGTCAACTATGAAGCATCTGTTATCAAAGCCATGTTTCCTAACTACTGTTTTAACAAAAACTGTGGATTTCTTAGTTTCTGACAGAAAAATAAAGGCCGGGTGGTGAGTCCTGCATGACTCTCGAATTTGGGAAATTGTGGAGGGCCCACCCAGCCCTCTACAATTCCACACCATGGCTAACATTGTTCACTTGGGTGCCAACCAAGGATGGCCACCCCCACCTGTTCAGAGCTTATCTTGAGTTTCTTATTTCCTTCATGATCCTGAGTTTGAGATTTATTTTCTGCATTTTGAACATCTTCATCTATTCTGGGCCTCTTCACTGTAGTGTTTGTCTCCTGAGGTGAAGAGATAATGGATTGTCTCTGCAATCTCCCTATTCTAGATTCTGATGTTTTTCAGAGTTTAGGTTTAGGATGGAGCTTACCATAAGTAGTTAGTTGCAGAGACTTCTCAGGGTCAACAGGGTGCAGATTTTTGTCAACCTCCATTTCTTGGTTGGAACTTTGAATTTTCTTAAGAGGCAACTGTGCTTCCAGGGGTACCTTGAAGGATGTGGGAATGTCATGTGGCCGTTCCTGTGAGATAGGGGTTATGGCCTTAATTGGTTGGGAAGTAGAGGTTTCAGAGGCTAATTTGTGGTGGTGTGATGGTGAACCTTCAATAGAAAGCAGTTTGTTGCTATCATGTTGGTGAGAGGTTGGAGTAGGCACTTGGGTGTCTGAGTTTGAAGGTGATGAAGGGTTCCCTGATTTTGATGGGCTTTGTGTTCCTTGTGTGTTGAGACCTGCCCAATGATGGCTTTCAGTAGCTCTCTTCCATGCTCCATATTGACCCTCATGTAAGTTACCTGTTCTGATATCATCCATTCTCATCGAACACGCTCTGTCCAAATGTCCTATCAGACCACAGTAATGATAGTGGTTGACTAACTTTTCATATTTGAAACCTACATTAACTGTTTGGTCATCCATTCTGAGATTTGCACATCGAGGAAGAGCTTCATTTAAGTCCACTGTAACAAGAAGGCGCATTATTCTTCCCCCATGACTGTCTGCACCAACAATGACCACATTTTGCACTTGTTTAAAACCCTTTCCTATCTTCAAACCCACCTTAGTTCTTAGCCAATCTAAGGGCACGTTGAAAACTTGAACCCATAATTCAGTTCCTGAAATGTGGAATGGTTAATCGAGAGGCCTCGTGTCCATTCTGAGAGAATGAGGTACTGGTTGTCATTAAGTCAAGTTGATGCCTTTAGCCACTCTTTCTTTGTCTTCCATACTCTGAAAGATAAATTAATAATAGTTCGGCCCTAGGTCTTTAATCTCCATGGGTTGGTTAAGCTTCCATATCTGACTCATAGCCCTTTTGACCCCAATCCAACTGGTTTTCCGATCCCCTATGATTTTCCCGAATAAGCTGCGTTGGCATTCGTCAGCACTAAGTTTGATGTCCTCCTGCCCGATATCGATAAAGGAGTGCTCTTTAGCCTAGAGAGACACATTTTGCAGTTTCTAAGCTAAATCCTCGTCCTGACCAACGCAATTTCGAGTTCCCATATTACCCTAATTTGGATAGAAACACCTGATTAGGGTGAAATGAAAAAGAAGAGTGCTCGATTGATAGCTGTTATGAAAGGAGGGAACCAAGATGTTCTAGAGATATAGTCAGAAAACGATGAAGGAGATGAACGGAAAAGCTCCCAGACGAGAGAATGCGGTACGCTCTTCGACGATAGAATCTTTCATATACATTGTCTTGTTTTATTACATACTACAATTAAATGTGGATAATAAACTAAAAAGTATTATATAATTAAAAATATGAAGTATGAATATTGACACTAAGTATATTCAATTTGAACTTTTTAAGACCTTTTAAAATGGATGACTTTGAAATGATTGAGAAAATAATTCGTAAATCACATTCCATTGTAATGGACTTAGAAAATTAAACTACAAAACTATGGTAAAAAAAAAAGATAAAATTAAATTAGCATTTGATATGATGAAAGCATATGATAGGGTGGAGTGGAATGGTGTGGTGAAGACAATGCTTCAAATGGGTTTTCACAGAACTTTTGTTCAGTGGATATTTGCTTGTGTCTCAACTGCAGTGTATTCTTTTAATGTTAATGGAAGAGTATCTGGTTTTGTCACTCCATCTAGGGGTATAAGACAAGGGGACCCTTTGTCCCCTTATCTTTTCATTATTATCTCTGAGGTGTTTTCCCAGTTAATCAGAACTGCAGTGAGGGAGAAGGATATTCAGGGCCTTAAAATTTCTAGAGGTGGAATCACTTTATCTCATCTTTTGTTTGCTGATGACACTTTGGTGTTTTGTGCTGCTGACATTCCTAATGCATTAAGTCTGTTGAGAATTCTTACAGTTTATCAGAGTTTTACTGGGCAAAGGGTGAATCTATTCAAGTCTAATGTGTTTTTTAGCAGAAATACTAGTGATCTGATGAAGCAAGCTGTCTGTCAGACTCTCAATGGGATTTCAGTGTGTTCCTCAACTAGGTACTTGGGATTTCCAATGGGAACGGGGAGGTCTAAAAAAGAGGTATTTCAGTTTGTTTTGGATGCTGTGAGGAAGAGAATTCATAGCTGGTCCAACAAGTTTCTGTCCAAGGCTGGGAAGGAGGTACTGATGACTTCTATTATTAATGCTCTTCCTGTCTTTGTAATGTCATGCTTTTGCTTGCCTGTGAGTATATGTCAGGATATTGCTAGAATGAGTGCTGAGTTTTGGTGGGCTGGGGCTTCTGATCAGAAGAGAGGTTTATTTTGGGTGGCTTGGAAAAAAATTACTATCCCTAAAGAGGCAGGTGGGTTGGGGTTTAAAGATGTTAGGTTGTTTAATGATTCCTTAATTCTTAAGCAAATCTGGAGATTATGTAATAAGCCTAACACTTTGATGACTAGAGTGCTTAGAGACAAATACTTTCCTTCTGGTTGTGTGTTAGAGGCAAAAAAACACAGTTCTGCATCTTGGCTTTGGAATTCTTGGATGAAAGTATTAAACCTGTACAGCGATTGCTTCATAAGGGAAATAAAGGATGGCCTGAATACTAAAATCCTTTCTTATCCTTGGGTGAAGGGGCTAACTACAGGTAAACCAGTGCTGAAAGAAGGGGTGAGATCACTGCCTTGTGTTTGGGTGAATGAGTTGATGACAGGTGATGGCAGAGCTTGGAATAGAGAACTGATTCAAAACCTGTTTACTGAAGCATCTTGCAAAGCCATTCTGGAAATTAAAGGCTTGGATCCTGCTGCAAGAGATAGATGGGTGTGGACAGTTGATATGAAAGGTATGTTTTCTGTTTCCTCAGCTTATTCAGTAGCAGTAAAGAAGAAGATTTTGAGTCTTGATATACCAGGGTGTAGTTCTAATATTACAGCTGATAAGAAGGCTAGAATGAGGTGTTGGAATCTGAGGGTGAAAGGCAAGATTAAGCATTTTATTTGGAGGTGTTTTACTGATGTTTTACCTGTTAATGATAATCTGAGACTTAGAGGAATGCAACTAGATAATGTCTGCCAGTGTTGTGGGGAAAGTGTGGAAACTGTAGAGCATCTGATGTTTACCTGTTCCAGAGCAGCTATGGTGTGGAGTTTAATGCCTGTTAGTTGGGATTCAGCTTCTATACCTATTGATAAATTCAAATATTGGTGGTGGAGTATTGCTGAACTAAAGAAGACACCTACTTCTGAAGCCCGGATACAACTGTCGACGTATATATTGTGGTGGCTTTGGAAGTCGCGCAACTTGTGGGTTTTTCAAAAGGTATGGATGCCGGAGCCGGTGATTGCGCGAAATGCTTTGAAGGAGTGGTCTGAATTTAATGGCTGTAATTTGTAGTTTGTGTTTGTATTTGTTTGAGTTGTTTTCAGATTGTTGTGTTTTTGGGTTGTCCGGGCTAGGTTCTTAGGTTCAGTGGCTCGGTTGTGTTCTTCTTTTTTGTTGGTTGGTTGTTTTTGGCTTGTTTGTCTAAAGGGCTCAAATATATGCATTTGCCTTTAGACGTTTGTAGCTTTTGTTGTCGTTTGTGTCTATGTAGTCCACCGTTGGAGTGGATCTCCCTTGGTTTGTATGGGTTGTGTATTCGAGCTAGTTTGCTCGCCGGTTTGTACTTGAACTTTTATTATTATGAGTACAATTACTATTTGATCTTAATAATTTTTTAAAATATTTGATTTAAAAAAACATTATTGAATTGTATTTTATTTTATTAAAAATGGTTTTTTTTGTTTACTTAATTATATATTTTGTATTAAAATTAGCTATTTTAGATTCCAGTATATTGTAAAATATTTTGGTAAAAGCAGTTAAATCTTATTATTAAAACATATTTGTTTTGAATCAATTTATTTTTATATTTAATAGATTATTCTTTTAAGGCTTAATTGCAAATAAAATCATGACCTTTTCGAAATTTGCAATTTAATGCACCACCTTTAAAATTGGCAAATTTATACACCACTTTTACAATTTTTTGCAAATTTATACATCACTTTTACAATTTTTTGCAATTGTATACATCGGGCCAAAAATCGGGCTTCCCTTGCTGACATAGGCTGGTGACGTGGCTGACATGTCAATATTTTGCTGACATAATCGGGCTTCCCTTGCTGACATGGGCTGGTGACGTGGCTGACATGTCAATATTTTGCTGACATAGCGGCTGACGTGGCGGCAAAAATTATAAACAGAGACAAAGTTTGAACCTGTGACCTCTAGGTTAGATTGTGACAATGAAACCACCACGCTATTCCAAGTTATGTGTTGGATTCAATAGCAATTAATATATATGGACACTAAGTACTAATAAACATAATTAAAATTTTAAAGATAATGTATCTTATATTAATAAGATATAAACTTATAATAATTTAAATATAATAAAATAAATTATATAATATTAAATGAAAAATAAATTATAATAAAGTAAGATAGATTATTATAGTATAGTGCATTCAAATTAAATTAAATTAAAATAAATTATTATATTTATTATTTATTAAAATAAAATTAATTATATAAATTTGGAAATAAAAATAATATATTATTTATTATATTATCATATATTTTATTATATAAGATAATATAAGATAATATAATATAATATAATATATTTTTTATAAAATAATATAAAATAAGATAATATATTATTTATTACATTATATTATCTTATATTTATTATATTATAAAAATAATATAATATATTATAATACATTATAATATTATTATTATAGTATAATAAATAATCATTATCGTATATTTATTATCTTATAAGATAATATAATATAAAATAGTAAAATAAAATTAAGTAAATATTTTATAATCTTATATTAAATAAAATGATAATAAAATAAATATTTTATTATCTTATATTTATTTTATTTTTCCATGTTTTATAATTTATTATCTTATATTTTATTATTTTTACTTAATTTTAACTTGTGTACTTTAATCTTTTTTATTTTTTAATTTAATTTTATCATTATTATTTTTTTATAAAATAATATAATGTAATAAATAATATATTATCTTATTTTATATTATTTTATAAAAAATATATTATATTATATTATATTATCTTATATTATCTTATATAATAAAATATATGATAATATAATAAATAATATATTATTTTTATTTCCAAATTTATATAATTAATTTTATTTTAATAAATAATAAATATAATAATTTATTTTAATTTAATTTAATTTAATTTGAATGCACTATACTATAATAATCTATCTTACTTTATTATAATTTATTTTTCATTTAATATTATATAATTTATTATATTATATTTAAATTATTATAAGTTTATATCTTATTAATATAAGATACATTATCTTTAAAATTTTAATTGTGTTTATTAGTACTTAGTGTTCATATATATTAATTGCTATTGAATCCAACATATAACTTGAAATAGTGTGGTGGTTTCATTGCCACAATGTAACCTAGAGGTCACAGGTTTGAACCTTGCCTCTGTTTATAATTTTTGCCGCCACGTCAGCCACTATGTCAGCAAAATATTGACATGTCAGCCACGTCACCAGCCATGTCAGCAAAATCGCCACGTCACCAGCCCATGTCAGCAAGGGAAGCCCAATTTTTGGCCCGATGTATACAATTGCAAAAAATTGTAAAAGTGGTGTATAAATTTGCCAATTTTAAAGGTGGTGCATTAAATTGCAAATTTCGAAAAGGTCATGGTTTTATTTGCAATTAAGCCTTCTTTTAAATAGTAGTTATGAAGTTTTATTTTTTTCATTAAATGTTTGACAGAATTCTACAGAGCCATCTGATGGCTCCCTTATGGAGTCATCCATAACTTTATGTACTGATATATGTCTAATTACCCCTATATATTAATTCAGAACGTGTTGAGCTTAAGTGGCAAGCTCTCGTGCTTTGGGATCCTATGTGGCAAAATTACATACTTCGTTAGGTCCCCCCTATATATTAATTCATAACGTGATGAGCCTAAGTGGCAGGCTCCCATGCTTCGAGATCCTATGTGGCAAAATTACATGCTTCGTTTTTAGGCTTGGGTAGATTTTAATTTACTTCCAACTTAAAAATAATAAGGTCCGGATTATCCATAAATATGTTGATTATTTATGGTGATGTTACATGTATTAATTGTATTTTAATATCATTTCTTATTATAACCACTGAATTGTAAATGTATTTTAAAAAGTTAATAACTTTTGTATTTTTTATCAGTTTTACATATATAATATATAAAATTAGAGTAATGCTATAGGTACATAACAATGTACATAGAGGTGTACATAACACTCACATTATGTGGGACTTAACAAAAATAAAAAATCAAGTGGTCCCCACTCCATGTGAGTGTTATGTACACCTCTATGTACATTTATTATGTACTTGTAGCATTTTTGTTTGTCCCATTTTTGTTACGTTTTTTGTCTCTATTTTCTCGTTCTTTTTCCCCCATTTTGAGTCACTTGTGTGGTTTTAGAGTTGTTTTGTCGTTTATTTCGTGTTTCGCGTCTTTGTGAGTATTTCTGTGTTTTTCCGGTTTTCTTCGTCTTTTCTTTCATTTTTTGTGTGCAGGTCGGAAGCTTTGGGAGGACAAGTTTTCAGGAAAATATGTGCTGGGATTACATAGTTAGATAGAGGGGTTCGTTAGCTACGCGTAGGAAAAAACGGAACTCAATTTCGAGTTCAAACGAGCCCAAACGAGCCCGAAAAGCAAAGTCCAGCAGGCTGCCCAGAACCTTAGCGCCGCTAAGGCACCTTAGCGACGCTAAGGCACACAGGATAGCGGCGCTACACGTTACTGGCTCGAACGGCTAAGGCACCTTAGCGGCGCTAACCCCCCTTAGCGACGCTAAGGCCCCCTGCAAGTCCCAGAATTGTATAAAAACCCCAAAAACTCGTTTTCTTCTCCATTCTTTCACTCTTCCCCTCCTGGGGACGAACCCTAGGTCCAGAAAAACGCAAAAACTCCCTTCTCCTCCCTCTCTTCTTCTTCGTTTTTCTTCTTCTTTTCACTTTTATTTTCATTTTTTTCTTCTTCTTCTTCTTTGCATTTTGGATTCAAGCTTGTATGAAGGTTCAACACTTGGATTGAATAAATTGTAAGAATTTCTTTTTCTCTTTGAATTAATTCATGAAAATGGTTGATTTAGGAGATATGTGATCGTGTGTTGAATTTGATATGCTTAGCTAAATCCGATTGGGATAGGGGATAATTGTTCTTGTTTGACGTGCATTTGTCGGGCTCGATTTGTTCATGCTTATGTGAGTTGAATTGATTCAGAATTGATAAATTTTGCTTGATTGATTGATATAATCGAAGAGTGACACTTCGATCTTGCGATTGGAAACAATTGAATGTTAATTTGTTGAGTTAGGTCTGTCAATTCTATATGATTAGTTGATTAATCACCTTCTAGTTAATTAGCGACTTTTAGAACCGAAAGGGGAGAAGTCGTAGACCTAGGCTCTCATGAGGTAGATGATTTCGTAACTGAATAATCTATGGGTTGAGATTGAGATACATGTTTGTCGATGACCCGTCCCTTGTTACGAAAAGTTATTGGAATTGGGATATTTGGCCTGTGTTGTATGCCCAAGCTTGTTCATCTATGTTCAATCCCTTGTTACGAAGAGTTATTAGGAGCGAACCTCTAGATGTTTAAGCGAGAGTGTCAATCTCGAACCGAACGATTAGTTGCCCGGCTTTGCTAGAACTTGAATTAATTATCCCCGATTCCCTAGCTTCCCCATCTTTGTTTTGTTATATTCTTAGGTAGATTATTGTTTTTATTTTATTTCTTAGTTGATAATTATTCGACCCCCATTCTGATTAGAGTGTTTAGGAGTTATTTTCTTTTCGTGTGTAATCGACACCAAAGCTAGATTCCGAACCGCCTTCCTCTGGAGATCGACCCGGGGAACGAATCCTTGATTCGATACTTGGTAAAATATAACAATTTGTACACAACAAATTTGGCGCCGTTGCCAGGGAAGGCAAGTAGGATATTTATTTTGGTATTGATTTTATTTTTCGTGTTTCTCTTTAGTTTGTAATTATCGTGTTTTCGTTCTTTCTTTTGTGTATCTTTGTTTCTTTTTCTTTGTTTTGTTTTTGTTTTCTTTGTTTCTCTCTTTTCGTGGCTACGTGTGGTTTTTCTGTTTTGGTGTGCAGGAGATATGAACTTTAATCACGTGTACTCCTCCCTGCACTACCTCTCTTGGAGCAATGAGCCGAGCTATCCCGCTGAGTACCACACCCAATCTTATCTGTACTCTTCCGAGCAGTGCTGGCACCATTTTTCGGTTGAGCAAACTTATGAGTCCCACAAGTTTAACGAGAAGCTCGACCAGATTCTTGATTTCATAGAGTCCAAATCAGCTCGAGAAGAAGAGGCCGCATACAATGCCAAACTCGATCTCATCTTAGATCGATTGATGGCCCAAGCAAAACAAGAGGAGAAGATTGAGCTCGGATGTGCCCGTTTGAGCGAGCAATTGGAGAGTCTAGCAAGGCGTATCGACTCTATAGAGTCCATGGTTGTGGACCCACGTCCACAGCCCGTACCTTTCTATGAGCTCGAGGACAACTCTTCGGGATTCAACGCCAAACTTGATCTCATCCTCGATCGCATGATGGCCCAAGCAAACCCACCATATAGCTAGGTTTAATGAATGATGGCACAACCAGTAAAAAAGCCCTAGGCTGGGCACTGGAAAGGCGGTTATGACATACTTGCTACCCGCTCAGGTGTATCAAATGATGCCCGCCCTATTAGAATATAAACACTAACTGAATAAAACCAATTCCCGTTCTCAACCCATGACCAATATGAGCTCGAAATGAAGAAATGAAAATTAGGCAATTTTGTATTTCCAACTTTCATTTTTTTATTTATCTAGGGCTATACGGACTCGAACCGTAGACTTTCTCGGTAAAACAGATCAAACTTAATTATTATCAAAATGATCTGAGCTGTTTCAAAGACCCAACATGCATATTTTTTTTGCACTGGGCTCTTTCATTAACTGATAAAAATGTCGGTCAATTCGCCATATTTTTTCCTGACCGATTGAGCTCGAGTGTGCTCGATTGAGCGCTCAAATGGAAAATCTGACAGCACGTCTCGACTCTATCGAGTCAAAAGCTGACAACTCCCATCTTATGGTTGGTGCCCAAACGTATTTTTCGATGCACATGTGTGAGACCGAAGAGGAAGATGATGCTCTTCAGTGGGACGACGATGTTTCGGAAGAGGAGATTCATGGACTTGATCATGTCACCATCTCTCGAGTTCCTCTTCCTGCCACCGAGATGGAGCATTCACCTTCGGAGCCATCACACTGTGCTACCAAGTGGGCCAGAGTTAGCTCGACTTGCTCCACAGATTTGCTCGTTATTCCTGAGATTGATGATAGAGCTCGGGTGGGAAAAGCTCTATGTCAATTACTGGGGATTGCTCGTGCCCACATCAGGTTCCTCCAGAACACAGCCACCCGGATCCATCATGCTCGCCTTCTTGCCACCCTTCCCATGCTTCCACTTCTGGAAAATACGAAGGCGTGGCACGATCGCCACTTCTTTCTGGACCCTGGCTGAGCTCCACACAGGTTTCGTCAAGCTAATGACGTTAAACAAGCGCTTCTTGGGAGGCAACCCAAGTGATTTACTGCTTTCTTAGTTATTATCTTTTTGCTTTTTATTTTATATTTTAATAATTGGAGTTTGGAGTTTCTGTGTTTTTGTTGGCAGGTCCTAATGGCGAGCTCGGGCAGGAGAATTTAGTTGAATGAAGAGTTTCGAGGTTCTAGGCTGAGCATAGACGAATGGCTTGCACGTGAATGATTACTCTCCTCGATACACTTCGGTTTGCACACCCTTTTTCCCTTTTCTTTCTATCTTTTTTTTTTTATTTGTCTTTTCCCTTGTCTTTTCTTTTGAGTTTGTGTCTTGTGTTAGCTGCTAGTTTGGTTCATTATGTGAAATTGTTTTGTCCTTGCATTTGACTTCCTATTTTGAGTTGAAGCAATGAGGTCATTGCCTCATTTTAAGTGTGGGGGAGTCTATTTGGATTTTGCATGCTTATGTGGTGGGCCGGGCTAGTTTAGGTTTTTGTGTTGTTGAGCATGGTATTGGTGGATTATATGATTTGTTGATGGATATTTGATGAAATTGGGAAGTTGTGATGACGATTGTGTTGATCATTGCCTCGATATTGCTTGATTGCTTTGAGTGACATTTATTTACCTTGTGAGGTTTTGATCCTTACTCTTTCTTTCTTGTGAGATATTGGTCATATTCTTGAATGATTAGAACTTGCCTTGAGTTTGTTTGAAAGGAATCTATTAGAGTTTGAAATTGCGAATGTGATTGAGGCGTTTTGTTTGAATAGCTCACTTCTGCCTTGTTCTTTGGTCCTATTTATTATTCCACTAGTAGCCCGTTTGAGCTTAAAACCTTTTCTTGTCAGCCTGTTGACTGATTTGTGTGATGATTGGGTGATTGGTGGCATTTCTGAATATGGTGGACATTGAGTTGCATTTTGTTTTCTTGACCATTTAAAAAAACAAAAAGACAAAAAAAAAAAGAAAAACTTTGAGAGTTCACAAGACGAATCGAATGGATTCTGCTCCTCTTACTAGTCGATTCATTTTGACAGGTAATGAGCATTGGGAAACTACTGTAGGAAACTTGGATGACCTCCAATGTTCACACCTACAGAATGTTGTCCTTTTGATTCAATCTTGTTGGGAAAAAGTTACTCTCCAAATAAAAATAAAAAAAAAAAAGAGAAAAAGAAAAAAATAAGGTTAAGTGATGATGTTGCAACTTGTTCTGAGCATCTATGTATTGTTTGTGGAATGTTGGTTGGGTAGTAAGTGTGTTGTCATGATTATTCTGGATGAGTGGCGGAGAACTCGAGTAATCTATTTGCTCGAGAATTGTGATTGTTTATTTGAGCTTCTTTTCCTTTATATATCCTTACCTTGAACCAAATAGCCTACATTACAACCCGTAAAGTCCTCTTGATTCGCAACTTTTGAGCTTTGATTGTTTCTGAGTAATTTAAACGATTGGCAAGCATATGTTGAAACTTGAATATTGACCAATCTGAGCGATCCTATCATATATTCATGTAAAAGAATGAGTGAGGCATGTACTAATATTTCTGTATTTGAGAGTTTGTCATTTTGAGGCCAAGTTGATATTTGAGGCATATGGTCGTACAATCGTTGGAATTCAACCCGGTTGAGTTAAATATTTCTGAGGCTTTTCTTGTATGAAATCGATATTCATGCTCGTGTCTTGTTTTCTTTTCTTTTGTTTTTGTTCGGGACGAACAAAGGTTTAAGTGTGGGGGAGTTGTTTGTCCCATTTTTGTTACGTTTTTCGTGTCTATTTTCTCGTTCTTTTTCCCCCATTTTGAGTCACTTGTGTGGTTTTAGAGTCGTTTTGTCGTTTATTTCGTGTTTAGCGTCTTTGTGAGTATTTCTGTGTTTTTTCGGTTTTCTTCGTCTTTTCTTTCATTTTTTGTGTGCAGGTCAGAAGCTTTGGGAGGACAAGTTTTCAAAAAAATATGTGCTGGGATTACATAGTTAGATAGAGGGGTTCGTTAGCTACGCGTAGGAAAAAACGGAACTCAATTCCGAGTTCAAATGAGTCCAAACGAGCCCGAAAAGCAAAGTCCAGCAGGCTGCCCAGAACCTTACCTTAGCGGCGCTAACCCCCCTTAGCGGCGCTAAGGCCCCCTGCAAGTCCCAGAATTGTATAAAAACCCCAAAAACTCGTTTTCTTCTCCATTCTTTCACTCTTCCCCTCCTGGGGACGAACCCTAGGTCCAGAAAGACGCAAAAACTCCCTTCTCCTCCCTCTCTTCTTCTTCGTTTTTCTTCTTCTTTTCACTTTTCTTTTCATTTTTTTCTTCTTCTTCTTCTTTGCATTTTGGATTCAAGCTTGTATGAAGGTTCAACACTTGGATTGAATAAATTGTAAGAATTTCTTTTTCTCTTTGAATTAATTCATGAAAATGGTTGATTTAGGAGATATGTGATCGTGTGTTGAATTTAATATGCTTAGCTAAATCCGATTGGGATAGGAGATAATTGTTCTTGTTTGACGTGCATTTGTCGGGCTCGATTTGTTCATGCTTATGTGAGTTGAATTGATTCAGAATTGATAAATTTTGCTTGATTGATTGATATAATCGAAGAGTGACACTTCGATCTTGCGATTGGAAACAATTGAATGTTAATTTGTCGAGTTAGGGTCTGTCAATTCTATATGATTAGTTGATTAATCACCTTCTAGTTAATTAGCGACTTTTAGAACCGAAAGGGGAGAAGTCGTAGACCTAGGCTCTCATGAGGTAGATGATTTCGTAACTGAATAATCTATGGGTTGAGATTGAGATACATGTTTGTCGATGACCCGTCCCTTGTTACGAAAAGTTATTGGGATTGGGATATTTGGCCTGTGTTGTATGCCCAAGTTTGTTCATCTATGTTCAATCCCTTGTTACGAAGAGTTATTAGGAGCGAACCTCTAGATGTTTAAGCGAGAGTGTCAATCTCGAACCGAACGATTAGTTGCCCGGCTTTGCTAGAACTTGAATTAATTATCCCCGATTCCCTAGCTTCCCCATCTTTGTTTCCTTATATTCTTAGGTAGATTATTGTTTTTATTTTATTTCTTAGTTGATAATTATTCGACCCCCATTCTGATTAGAGTGTTTTGGAGTTATTTTCTTTTCGTGTGTAATCGACACCAAAGCTAGATTCCGAACCGCCTTCCTCGAGAGATCGACCCATGAAACGAATCCTTGATTCGATACTCGGTAAAATATAACAATTTGTACACAACAATTTTCCATAAAATTAATAATCTCTTGGTGAACTTCGATTTAACATTCATATTGTATGTATAAAAAATAAACTATATTTATCTTTATAACAATAATAAAATTATTTTTTAATATTAATTAGAAAAATAAAATTAAAATATATTTATATTTCAAGTAGTTATATGATATAAGGTATAAAAATTACTATAATAAAACACATGTAAGTCGCACAAGTAACAAGTGTCATTCTAAAATATATAATAATATTTATTTTCTTAAAAATGTAAATAAAATTTAAAATAATTTTTCTCATTAATTTTAAAATTTAAGAATAATATTTTAACAAACACCCGTGTAATACACGGGTGTTGTACTAGTGTATATTTATTACAGAACTCGTGCCAATACACACTTTGTGAATAACAATGGATGACTCCACAATCATAATAGATATATAGGTAAGACAATGTTGCTATAAAACCAACTGGTTGGTTCCCTTATAGAACCAACACCCAATTAGAAAGTTCCATGTGGGGCTGTCCCACATGGATATGGAATCAACACCCAATTAGACAGCTCCATGTGGGGCTGTCCCACATAAAACCCATGTAGGACAGCCCCACATGGAACAAAATCATTGGGTGTTGGTTCCATAAAGGAACCAACAAGTTGATTTTATAGCAACATTGATAGGTAAGATTAGTTGCTAAATCAAATAATAAACATTTGATTATGTCGTTTTATCAATTTACGGGGAAAGAGAAAAAAAAAAA
>BKCP01009515.1:1491616-1516399 GCA_008636005.1 Striga asiatica
TTTTTTTTTTTCTTTTTTGTTCTTTCTTTATGGCAATGAAATTAAGGTGGTTCTGTTCGTGCAGTATTACTATGAGCCGGGGACTGGAAGAAAATTCAGGTCAATAAGAGAGGTTCTCGACTATCTGAATGGACAAGGATATTCCAGGACAAGATCTACCAGGAGATCAACCCATTATAATGTTGACTTCCTTCTCCATATTTCTTCTGAAAATTTAATATTTCTTCTTGTAATTTGCCTTCTCTTAGCTTTTCTGCACTTTGTATTTTTTATGCTCTGTCTCTCTCTTTCTCTCTTTCTCTCTCTCCCTGCAGAACGCAAAACACCAAAGGAGGCTTGTTTATGGTGGGAAGGTAAAAGTTCTTTAATTATCTAAGTTCAAAGAAATATTATCTGTCACGATCACATTTCAAGTAGTTTCAATTGATATATTTGAATTTTGCCTGAATGGTGTATAAACTATTGTGTGGAGAAGACCTAACACTATAAAACACATTAAAAGAATGCTGATGAAATTTGAAACTGTCCCATCTCTGTTGATAATTTATTTTACCCACTGCAGTTCTTACTTTTTTTCCTTTCCCTTTTTGTGGATGAAATTAATACGAAAAAGATGTGGAGAGTAGCTGATGATGATGATGAGGTGAGGCCGAACCATTTGGCCATTGTGCCTTATGGAAAGTCAGATGACATGTCATCCTTTGTTCTTCCTGATGGTTGGATTGTGGAGCAAGTGCCTCGAAGATACAGCACCTGGACAGACAAGGTAATTTCAAATAACATATCTACTTATTATTATTTCAAAATATATACAATTCAATGTCATTGGCTACACTCAAGATATAATTGATGAATTACATTTGTTAGCGTAGTTTGTGTTTTCTCTTAATCGGTTTGGCTTAGTTTGATGATCATTTCTTTGCGCGCTTTGTACTAATCCCCCTTGAATAAGTTCTTTTTATAGTTAGTGAATTGAACAACAGAATTGAATGCAAAATTACACTATGTTCCACAGTATTACTATGAACCTGGGACTGGACGAAAGTTCCGATCCTTGGTTGCGGTCGAGAGGCACTTGGCTGAGTTCCAAGAAGGTACACATTTGCTCAAGGGTTTGGATGAAATAAAGGACAATGAACCCCATGCATCAAAGGTTCTTCAGCTGGAAAATCATTCTAAGTTCAACTCAAAATTGATAATCTACCTCGAGAGAAAAGAAAAAAAAAAAGGGTAAATTAGTAAGGCTCTCTTATTTTTTGTTGATCCCTCTTTCCAGAACTTGGAGAAAGAAGTTTGTGATCCTGTGCACAATACACAAGATTTATCTGTTATGGACCCACCAATGGAGGTCAGATGGGTTTTGGCCAGTCCACAGGGAGATAAATGGAACCCTTTTATCAATGGGAAATTGGTTCCTGATGCTGTTAAGCAGCAATGGATGGATAAATTCATGCGCGTCATGAAGGAGGGGAATGATTGATTGTCGTTTTTCCTCAGAATAGAGGTAAATGAAAATAAAAAACATAGTCTACACTGGAATTTGTTATGATTTTGGTAATTTTCGTGTGTTCATTATTGGTAGTGAGGGTTTTTAGTTGAAAATAAATTTTTTTAAGTTGCTCATATCGGCTTTTGCTTCATTGAATAAAAATCTAGACGCTAGAATTCTAATTTCTGAAAGGATTAGGCATTTTGTTTTGGCATTCTTTTCATCTAATGTTTTCATAATCCAATCCAAACGAACCTTCACTGCTTGGCTTTCTTTCTGTTCCTTTTGTTTTCTCTGAAAAACTGTGTTTGCAAAGACTCGAGATTTGATTTGTTTCAAATTTAGTTATTGTTTACAAAAATATCATAAACTGCTTTTTATATTTGGAAAAACTGAAATTCTTGGTAATGCTCACAACCTCCACAAGTTTGTTTCTGTATGCATTTAGACTGACTTATTATTCTCATAAAATCATAATTAGATATTTATCAATATTAGCAATGCAAATCCAAGATTACTGAATTCGGAATACATGTCCACATGTGAGCATGTACTTTTGTGCTCGGATTATTCGTTTATTTTGCACATAAACACCACCTACTACTGCTATCGTCACCATACATCATCATTTTGTGAGACCTGAATGATAAAACAACTTATGGTAGCATGCAACTCAAGTGTGTAGGATTCATGTATTTGATGTGTTGATGTATTTTTAGGGCTTAAATGTGCAGCTTCTGACCAGCTGAAGATATCCACCGTGGTTGAGTAATAATATTAGAACACTTGGCAGAGTAGCTGCTGTTCTTGTTGTACTCAGGATCCTATTGACGTATTAGTCTTGATGACCGTGCCAAATTTTCCCATCTACGCCATGTAAATATCTCCGATCCGACTAATTAGTGTAACAAAATGCGTACTCTGTATCTGTAGTATTGATCTGAACAATCAGCTGCGTAATATATGTTTGTACAGTATTTTAGCTATGTAAGGTGATGGTGCTTTTCACACGATCATGGTACTTGAAATTGAAACAAACTTTTAAGATGGTGTATTCAAATCTGGACATTGCAACCTCATTTTACAAAACAAGTGTAGGTAGAAGTTAATATATTTCCCCTCGCGAATTATGCTAAAATTCTAATTTTGCATTCCATTTCATTTAAACTTTGCAAATCGCCATTCATACTTCACTTACATCGAAAATACCTCCTGAAATCGTGATTTGATTGGAAAAACACTTTGACCTGTTTTAATAAAAAAATCAACATGATAAATTATCAAAGTGGTTTTGTTAAAAATTCCATATAAAGTTGTTGGCCATAGGGAGTGAGGTGAATCTTGTCGAATTGGAGATTGGTGCATCGGAGCGAAGCCCCAGAGATCCGGTGCCACAGCCCGGTAGCCCCGACCGGCGAAGAATCTCATCTGGTGGCTGCCATGTGTACTAGTGTTGAGAAAAGTTGGTGAATCCTGTCGCATCAGAGGTGTCAGTGAAGTCTCTGAGATCTAATGCCACGGTCTGGTAGCCCCGACCGGCGAAGAATCCCATCTAGTGGCGGCCACCAGTACCAGTGCAAGGGAAGGTTGTGGAGTAAAAGGATTATAGGGCCTCAACCCAAGATTGTCATGTGCATGCTGATGATATGAGTCCAAACAACAAATAAAACCAATGGCATGACTAGGGTTGCACACGAGCCGCTCGCGAGCGCTCGAGTCAAAGCTCGGCTCGAGCTCGAGTTTGACCGAACTCGAGTCGAGCTCGAGTTTGACCGAACTCGAGTCGAGCTCGAGCCCAAATTTTATATTGTCGAGCGGCTCGCGAGCGGCTCGAGATATATGATAAATTACTAAAATATCCCTTCTATATATATAATTTGACAAAATTGTTTGAAAATTTTCCAATCGAACTCGAGCCGAGCTCGAGCTATTGTATTTTTTTATCGAGCTCGAGCTCGAGCAGCTAAAAAAAAAAATTCAATCCTGTTCGATAAGGCCAATGTTCAACTCGGCTCGGCTCGTTTGCAGCCCTAGGCATGACTATATTCTTTGCAACTCTTAGACATCACTCTCTCTGCCGTCTCGATCTGCCGCCATCTCGGTAGAGACAAACTTCACTCAAGTCATCGGAGATAAACTATTCGCAGAAAATTCCGTCACTTACTCGATCTCTTAGCTCCACTATGTTACCTCTAGCACTCCATCAGGGGCTTCTCTGTGCATCTCCTCGATCTCTTAGCTCCGCTATATTACCTCTAGCACTCCCTCAGGGGCTTCTCTGTGCATCTACTCAGGCAGGTAGGTTGCGAGGTCCGACAAACTTCACTCAAGTCGTTGGAGATAAACTATTCGAATAAAATTCCGCCACTCACTCGATCCCTTAGCTCCGCTATATTACCTCTGGCACTCCCTCTGGGGGTTCTCTGTGCATCTCCTCGGCAGGTAGGTTGCGAGGTCGTTCGGACGGCCGAAGGACCTAAATGTCGTATGGTAATGGAAAACATAATCATTCAAGGATGGAAAGTGTATCTCGCTAAGGAGTATGTGATTCTAGTGACGTGATGAGCTCGGAAAAAGATATGGTTAGATCTTTTTTCTACATAGGATTCTACTTGGTAAAAAAGACACCCTAGCGTATAAAGGGTGATCGTTGGCTACCATCTCAGCCATCTTTCATCCATGTATGTCAATTCCCTAGTGATAGGGACAGATTGCAAATAGTTGAAGATTTGATTGTGCAAGAAACAAAAGAATGGGATGCTGAACTTATTCACCAAATTTTTAGTCCAACTGGTGTAGCTGCAATTCTCAAGATACCCTTGAGTCACAGTGGCCAGAAGGATAGAATAGTATGGCATTGGCACCCCAAAGGAGAATTTTATGTCAAATCTGTCTATGAATGCCTAATGCAGAAGAGATCCCAGGAGGAAGCAGGATCTAGCCATGCAGGTCCTCTTATCAACTTGAAGTGGAAAAATACATGGAAACTTCCTATCAAAGGCAAGATTAAGAACTTTCTCTGGAGATGTTGGTTTGGCTTTCTAAGCAAAGGGGTGAAGCTGAAGCAGAAAAAGCTGGATTGTGATGTTTGGTGCCCTGTGTGTGGGGAAGAGCATGAAGACTTTGAACATATTTTATTCAACTGTGCCAGAGCTAGAACCTGTTGGAAGCTCGTTGGGATTTAGTGGGACTGCTTGGATGTGCACAAAGCTTCTTTCCAGAGCTGGTGGTTTGAGGTTTGCTTTAATAGCAATAGCCCAGGACTGGTGGACATAATAAGTCTTTCAAGCTACCTTCTCTGGTAGCTTTGGAAGTCTAGAAATGGTTGAATTTTTGAAAAAGTTTAGACACCAGAGACTGTTATTGCTAGAAAGGCTCAAGAGGAATGGCTTGAATCATCAGACATTCGCAAGACAATAGTGGTAGAAAGAAGTGGAAATCAAAGGCAGGACAATGGGGGACAGAAGTCTGAAGTGGACGATTCTCAGTGTGGAGTAGGGCACGCTCATTTAGCTGTCAGTGCTCTATCCAACACTTCATGCTGGTTGGGACTTGGAGGTAGAGTGCTCACAGAAGGTGTTTTGATTTTACAGTGGTCAGAGGCTAAACAATTTACAGGTACTAAGGAAGAAGGGAAGCTACTGACAATCAGGTGGATTTTAGAGAAAGCAAAGGGTGCAGATATTGATGATCTCATATGCTATGTGGATGACAGAAAAATAGCCTCAAAACTCAAGAACCAAAACACCTTTATTAGTTATGTTGATATTGTTGTTGCAGACATATATGCCTTGGTCTCTGACCTAAAGACTTGTAAATTTATTTTTTATGGTAATTTGTGTTCTCCTTATGTTTCTTTAGCCAAGATGGTTGTTCAGGAAAAGCTAAATGTAGCTTAATCGTATGAAGGTGCTCTAGTTGGCTAGGTAGCACTCTTCTGTAGTCATTTGACTTACCGTGTGTACATTATTTGAGATTTTATAAAATTCAGTTTAACTTTGGAAATATATATATATATATATATATATATATTTATAAAGGGTGATCGGGTTCTATTTTCGAAAAAAAAAATGTATTTTTATGCGCATAGCTTACAGTATACATATTTTCTCACGAGCAAAGTACTGCGTCAGAGGTTTTTTCATCAAGACCCCTCCACGGTGTATTGCAAGTCACTAGAGCTCAAGAAAGAAGGTCGTTCGTGGTAATATTGGTTTAACCCAGTTTAAGGACAATTCGCATATCAGAACCTTGCAAGGATAATAATGCTCCAGCTTTACTATCTACCAAGGGATGGATTCCATAGCCATCCCAATAACATTCACTATGCCTTTAATTCAGTAGATTACTCCAGATAAATTGAAGGCCTAAATTAAAAGAATGTTGATTATGTTTGATACGAGATTATTTTCTGAACAGAAGTTTTTTACCACCCATAGATTAAAATGGTGACGCCATAGCGAGAGGTGACTGGGACGAGAGTTAAATCGCCTCGCCACTGCCAGAGGCTGCCGCGTTTCCGAGGCGGCCGCCTTAATCAGCCCCGGCTTGGCTTTGCACTTTGGCGAGAGGCGCGTGATGAAGATTGTGTATCTTGATGCTTGGTTTGCTTCGAAATTCCTTGTCACGGCTTCCTTCTCGGCGATAGGTTGCTTCAAAGAATGTTCATCACCTCCTTCTTGGCTATAAGTGAGACAACTCGGACGTGAATCCTTGCCAAACTCGAGTTTATGACGAACTATGCGGTGAAACGCCCTTTTCGATACAAAGTTGTATGATAAAACTCAACGAATTCTAACACACGATATTTTTCTTACGAACGATTTTTTTAATTCTTCATTCCTTGAATAAAATTCAATGAGTACATAGGTATTTATAGAAAATAAAGACTAAGCCTATACTAGTCCTAATAGAAATCAAATACTAATCTAATGGAAACTAAATAGGTAATTCTACCGTCAGGTAACCTTGTATTTTGGCTTGTACCTACTTAACATCAGCTACCCCCTTGAAATGATGTCATGTGTCCTAATGCTTAATTATTTAATTGAAAAATCAAAAAAAAAAAATAAATTGTAAGTACTAAACTACCCTTACTTAAAAACTAATTATAAATTATAGATTTACCCCAGGGGTCAAATTGCAATAAACTAAGACTTATGAAATTGTGAAACAATCCCTAACATTTATCAAATTATCGAACTTAGGTCCCTGCAATTCCAATTCGTTTTCAGTTTGTTCGTCAACCACACGTCTCGGTCATGCGACCTCCGGATAGCCTCAGAGTCCTAGACCCGCGTGCAACCTGCCGAGACCTTCCTTGGCCGGCCAAACTGCCTGTCGAGGTCGACAATTTTTTTTTTTTTTGAAATCCGCCATTAACAACGGTGGAACCGAGCTCCAAGCTTGGGTTTCCGGCATCCATCCACACAACGAAACATCTCTTTTGTCTTGATTCGAGCGGGTCATACCAACACAAATCCAGCGCCAATTTTTTTTTTTTTTTAGCCAGCCGGCGACGGCCCCAGGCCGAGAAGCCCCCGGCTATCAGCCGCAGAGATGCTGAGATCTGGTAGTGGCCTGAGGGAGGATGGGCGACTGTTCGATCAGGATTCCAAATCTAATCTCGCCAGTTCTCAGATAAATGAGCTCCGACAATGGCGTGAAGGAGGATGGCGGGAGGGAATATGTATTTAATTTGTAAATTAAATATTAAAGTTGTAATGATATGTTTTTAGGTTGTGATGAATTGTGTTTTGAATTTGTAGGATTGATATATAAATTAGATAAGTATATGGGTCTTGAGAATAAATAAAAAAAATCTCATTATAATTAACTCAAATATTTTTGAATTTTAAAATACAGTAGGGGTATAATAGGTTTTTAGCAACTACGAAGGGTACGAGACAAAGTACAAGGCAACCAACATTCTTTTTTGCCTTGTACCCTTAAATCCATCGTTGATTTTCAATTTTTAGTCAATCTAATAGTGAAATAGGGGGATACCTGATGTTAAGTAGATACAAGGGGTACCTGACCCTAGACGGTCCCAACTAAATATCTATCTTAGACAATTAAATGCCTAATATCCTAAGACTTCCTTAAATACATAAACTCCTAAACATCTAACTAAATATTAATAACTCACGGCACTAATATACTAACCTATTTATTTATTTCATAACAACTAAACTAACCCTGCTAACTAATAACTAATCTATATATATAATTTGGAGCAACGACAATAAATTTTATTATCCCGCCAAAATTTTCAACATCCAATTTTATTAGTTTTCACATACCGCCTAAAACTGTTACACATTCAGCATTCAATTTCATTAGTTTTTCACATACCGCCTAAAACTGTTACACATTCAGCATTCAATTTCATTAGTTTTCACATACCGCCTAAAACTGTTACACGTATTAATAATTTTTTCCTGTTTTTTTATTATTATTTTTTTTGCTATTTCACCTAATCATTAATTGCATGTATTTTTCATCTAAATCATAATTTTATATTAAAACGATTATATTCTTACTTTGAATTAAACTGCAACCTAAAATCCTACACTTTATCTTTATTATTTGATATTAAAACGATTATATTCTTACTATGAATTAAACTACAATCTGAAATCCTACTCTTTATTTGAATTATTTGACATAAAACTTGTAAACATTGATATATAATCATTTTAGTTGTAAATAATTAAAAAATAAATAAATTACAAAATTACATATTTAAATTGAAAAAAATATCAATCTCCAATCTGCTTTTGCTATTGTACCTGCAAAATAATAATAAATAAATTAACAAATGAAATATTAGCTTCACAAATAAAAAATAACAAAAATTATTAAATGTAGGATTCTGATTAGCAACTCTGCATGATTTGACTTTCTTAATTCCTATAGCTAAAGTCATTCATAAATTCCTATTCGTTTTATTAAAATTCTAGCAGAAACACGCAACACTTGCATAATACACTCATATCAAGAAAATAAAATAATAAATAATGATCAGCTGAAATCAAGACACTATTTTTATTATAATTTTTCTTTATTCTATTATCTTAAATCATGCCCAAGAAATGCGTCCTGATAGCAGATTTGCACACACTAACTTTATTTGTTATTACAATTTTTTTTAATTTCCTGTTTAACATTCACTGGCTTTACACTTACATAATACACTCATATCAAGCAAATAAAATAATAAATAATGTATCATCTGAAATCAAGACACTATTATTATTATAATTTTTCTTTATTCTATTATCTTAAATCATGCCCAAGAAATGTGTCCTGATGGCAGATTTGCATACACTGAGTTTATTTGTCATTACAATTTTTTTATTTTCCTGTTTAACATTCATTGGCTTTACATTATAAATATCTGTCAGCACAACTCCAACTTTTCATTCAAACTCTTTTACTTTTTCAGAAATTTCACAGCTCTAGAAATAGAACGGAAATGGCCCAAAACTTTGAAAAAATCTTCTTCTTCAATGAAAACATGGATAAGGGAATTGAGTTGAAGCTGGTCAGACATTACCAAAAGACTTCAAGTGACGATCCGACAAAGATTTGATCATTGAAGCTTGTATTTCACGATTTTGAAGTAAGTATTCAATTTAATATCACTATTAAGAAACAGTATATCACACTTATTACTCATAATTATTTTGAACATTTACTTAGCACCATGCCTTTTCCTAATCTCAATCGTAACGAGGCATCCACTAACAGATTTGGGATGGACGAGTTGAATTATAATCATCGTGCATTGGCTATTGAGAATCATGAGTTGGTCGACAATATGACCGATGAGCAGGCCAATGTTTATGACTCGATAATGAAGTCAGTTTCTCGCGACCACGGCCGCATATTCTTTGTTTATGGCTACGGGGACACTGGTAAAACGTATGTCTGGAGGGCGTTGTCGTCTGCTTTGAGGTCCAAGGGTGAAATTGTATTGAACGTTGCATCGAGCAGTATCTCGTCGCTTTTGCTGCCCGGCGGACGCACTGCGCATTCTCGATTCAAAATCTCATTAAACCCAACGGAAGGGTCTACATGTGACATTAGCCAGCAAAGTCCTTTGGCGGAATTGATTATACGATGTCGCTTGATCATTTGGGATGAAGCCCCGATGATGAATAAGAATTGCTTTCAGGCGGTCGACAACACCTTGCGAGCCATAATGCAAGTAGTGGATCCATCAAGGAAAAATCTCCCTTTTAGCGGCAAATCCATTGTATTTGGTGGGGATTTTAGGCAGATACTTCCTGTTGTTCCTAAAGGCAGTCGAAGTGACATAGTGAATGCCACGATCAATTCATCCAAGTTGTGGCGGGATTGTATCGTTCTAAGACTTATTCGGAATATGATGCTTCGAAGCCTTGGTGAGGGTAATGAGTACAAGCATTTCTCGGAGTGGCTTGCGAGCATTGGAGACGGAACACTCGGTGGATCAAACGACGGATGTGCCGATATCGAGATTCTCGATGAGATTATTCTGAAATCACGACACTACAAGAATTTCGATAAAATGTGACAAAAAAAAATTATCATAAAATTGTGAATTTTCGTCACCAAACATATTTGATGACGAATTTGAGTGTCACAGCTGTAGCCACGTCATATTAGGTCTATATGACAATTTTTTTAGTTTGTCATTTAATGTTTACTATTTATGACAATAATTAGTATTGTCATTGTACCTTTGTGAGATTTGGTGACGCTTGACTTGTCATATTTATCATAAAATTTTTGTTGATTATCTGTATTGTCATTAAAATTTGGCCTTTTCATGACGAATATATATGGTTTCATCATCTAAAAATTTGTGTATAGTGACAAAAATAATTTTGTCGTCGCTTTAATTAAAAAGTAGTGACACTTGTTTTGTCTCAAATTCCATCTAAGACTTGTCATCTATAATATAATTTGTCATAAAAGAGTTGTGTTATAGCTACAAAAAATTAGTTGTCACTAATAAAATATTATAATGACGATCGAACATGTCACATAAAAGTAAGATTTTTAATGATGAAAAATTCAATGTCACCAAATGAATAATAAAGGTGATGATATTTTTAGTTATAGAAAGGTTGTATTATATGACATGGGTGTTTATCGTCACCAAATGCATATAAAATGTGACGATATATTCTATCATGAAAAGTTTTAAGTACGACGTGAATGATAATTGTCACTAAATACGTATGTATAATGACTATCAATTTGTCATAAACATAAGAGTAAAGTTGACAAATATACCGTCACTTGAAAGATTTGTAGTGTGACAAACAATTCGGCGTAAATAGTACATTTTATTCCACAATTTGTGAATTTATATTTGACAGTACATTGTGTCATGAAAGATTGCTTTTAGTGACCAATTGATAGTTATCACAAAATTTCATAATACTACTACTACAATTGACCAGTAAATTTGATATTAAACAACATATTTAATGATAATGAATATCAATAGAAAGAATGATATGAAGCATTCATTGAAAACAAAAACAATACTACTTGGAATATTAAGTGAAAAACACTTAATAAGTACTTAAAGAGACACATCTCCAAATTCATAGGCTTATTCCTATTTTTGATGAATTACTCCTTATCCGAAGACTAATGCTAAATCCATCAGCATTCACAAAAGAGAGCAATCACCTGTAAATATAGATTTTTAATTTAGCACAAATATTTTCATTTATCAAAGCATAATTTCACAAAGAAAAAAATGAGCCTCATTGTTCACATACAATGGAAGCCATGAATGTCATAAGCTTGTCAATATTTGCACTTTGTTTGCTGGCCCAATAAATACTTCAAGTCACTAACTTGTTCCTTAAGCACACTCACTTGTGATTCTGATTCTCGTAGCTTATCTTGTGTATCTTGAAGCTCCTTTTGAAGGTATTGGTTGGCTGGAGCTTAAGTACGTTTATTTTGGTGATTAGTCTGATTACAAGTCCCTTTACATAACTTGATCTTTGACCAAGCACCTCGTGAACTATTTCTTGGGTCGTCTTCTCAGCTCCTTCCGTTATATATTTTTCACGCGTCGATATCAACTCCTGATGGAATACAAACATAGTGTTAATATATGCCTATCTAAAAAATAACAATACCAAAATGAAAGTGTGAGTTACCCAATTTTCTTTTGCCTCATCAGTTGACCAACCATGTTTTCCTGTGCAATGCGTGAATTTGTAGAACTCAATTATGTCCCCAGCATCTCCATTAAACTCCTTCTGAGCCTAGTAAAGAATAAAANTAAAATATCTCAATTATTTATCCATGGCGTCATATGTAAGTCTCTAAAACATAATTGCATTGTTTATAGTATTCACAAATTGGATAAAAAAATTATGTTTGAAAAAATAAAATAATATACAAGCCAATCAATCAAAGAAAAAAATGTTATTTCAATTATATACAAGTTCAAACAAAAGGAAAATTCATGATTTAACACATTCATCACATTAAACTTGCTCAAAAAACAGAATACCTAATACTTAGTAGCATGCAAATATCAAACCAAGTGTTTAAAACTTACAATTTCATGTTAAAGAGTAGTAAAAGGAGTTCTGCGTGGGGACCTCAGCATTTGCCGATTTACAGTGTTAGCTAAACTTTGGTGCTGTAAACAAGAAATTGCAATGTAAAAAATAGTCTCATAATATATCAATAAAAATATCAATCTCAAGAGAAGTTACCTTGAATTTAATTGATGCAAAATGATCACAGTGTTCGTCCCAATTTTCATTACTAACACAAAACGAGGGCTTATTATTCTTAGCCTCTTGTAGGGTTGTATACTTCTTGTAATGCTTATGTAACCTGTAACATTTTTGTCAAGAACTAGATTTTATCTATCAACCAAGCATCGCCTCACACCCGGTACATCCAAGTTGACATCCATTTGAATATGAACATCACATTAACATAATCTTACATTTATACAAGAAAAAACAAAATTGCAATTTTTTTATTTTTCTTTTTTGGTTACCTTTATACAGTCAATGTTTGGTTCCAAACATTTTTCTTTATCCATTTATTTCCATTTCTTTATACGATCAAGGACATCCCGAGCTACTCCACCAATTTGACTTGAGAGCTTTGCAGATTGCTCTCGACTTTTGTGTCGTCCTATTAGTGGATCCATATCTATCTTCAAACGCTTTCATTATTCCTTTACCCATTGTTTGACCACGTCTTCTCTTAGGGATGGAAGCTTTGTCTGCACAGGGGAACATTACGTTTAATAGAGTACACATATACTATTTCGTTATACCCATTTCATTCAAAGATTTTAAAATTCCAACTCATTTATATATCAAAATATGATCATACAACAGTGACTTAGTAAACAAATAAGTAAAACATATTGTACCTTTGGTAGTAGTGGATTCAACTGTTGGATCCAGTTGAGTCTTCAGTTACATTCAAATTTTGATTTTGGGTTGTTCAAGGTTTTGTGGCATGTCACTCTCATTAGGGTGATTTTCCATAGTATTATCACCATCTCTAGAAAAACCATGTTGAATTTCAGTAGTTAGACTTGCTTCGTTCACTCCATCAGATGACACATTTTCTTGGTTAAAAAATCTTTGACACCTCTACGGGTTGACGCAACAGTCGAGCTACCCTTGGTAGCTTGATTAAGGAGACATTGTAGAAAAGCTTTGAAATGATTTTAGTTTAACGAGTTCCTGGCGCCATTCGTAGGAATCTACATGATAATAGAAAATTTTATCAATACAAAAACAATTTTGAAGAACTAGAAAGTACATTTAATGAAAACTTATTTTGAAGTAAGAACACATATAGTGAACGTACCCATTCCAAGGGTGTTTATACTTGTAATGACTCAATATATATAGGTCCTATAATTCCTTCAATTCCAGTATAAACATATAAACATTAAAAACAAGTAAAAACAATCATCCTGGAAACAATCAGTAAAACAACACTACGTTCCTTCAACAATAATCCAATATTCCTCCAATATATATAGGTCTTAGGACTCCTTCAACTCCAGTAAAAACAAGACACAGTAAAAACAATCATCCAAGAAATAATCAATAAAACAGCAGCACTAAGTTCCTTCACCTATCATCCAGGATTGCTTCAATATATATATAGGTCGTATGACTCAATTTTTCCTCAGTTTTTACAATCAGTAAAAAATAGTAAAAACAATCAGTAAACAACAAGAAACAATCACAAAGTTCAATGATATAAGAACAATGATCCCTAATGTATACTACTAAATATCCAACATCAACACAAATAAAACAAACACAAATCCAGGAAACATAATAAAGGCGATCCAATAAAAAATCAGTAAAAACCCAAATTTATATATGAAATATGAAGAAATTTACCAAGACAAAATCGTAGGGAGGTAGGGAGCCGTGTGGTTTGCAACTGATATGTTAGTGCTAAGTATAAAATATTTGTGCAGAATAAAAAAGGGAGAGATTGATGGAGAAACAAAATCAACAAATATTTTGTTTCTCTACCCTAATTGCGTGTTTGCTTGCTGGGATGGGATTGGACTAAAATAGTGTAATAGTATAGGATTATACTGTTTGGACTAATATTAACCTATGTTTGTTACATAGGATAAGGCTTAGGATAACTTTATGTCTAAAAAAGAAAAAAAATGTCTATATGAAACATAATAGTGTAAATTACTTTATTACCCATGTGAATAAATCGGTTAACAAAATTGGGATTTTTCCCCAATCTACTCAGAAACTTTATTACCCATGTGAAGCAATATGTATATGATATCACGCATTTTATAATGTCATTTTTC
This sequence comes from Striga asiatica, assembly GCA_008636005.1. Lineage (NCBI taxonomy): Eukaryota > Viridiplantae > Streptophyta > Magnoliopsida > Lamiales > Orobanchaceae > Striga > Striga asiatica. The sequence goes on from BKCP01009515.1 coordinate 1,505,953, forward strand.
AAGATAACTCCATAAACAGCGTGATTGTGTTAGGTAAATACACCCACTCCATGTCATTTTCAAAATTTTTGGGTTTGAAAATATTTGAGATTTAAAAATGTTTAATTGGGAAAAAATTATTCTGTTAACACTGGACTTTTGATCATATATACTTTCTAACAAATGTTAATAATAAATGAAATGAAAACCAGGAATTTATTAAATGAAAATCCAGGAATTTAAATAATAATCTGATTCAAATTATCATATCCAATGCATTTCATTTCATATATAATTCATTGGGCTAGCGAATTATTCAATGTGGTGGGTCATAATATTTGACACTAGATTTGAATTGAAATTTTGATCATTGTCCTTATCGAGCGTGGAGAAATAGTGATTATTTTGTTACTATCTCGAATTTTGTATTGAACACATTCAAGTCCATAAACTGATGACTCTGTAGATGGAAACAATTTTTCAAAGGGTAAATAATTATTTGCAACCTGTACTAATCACGTTTTTGGATTTTGCAACCTAAAGAATATTTTGTACTAAATTGCAACCTTTAATACACGGGTTTGCCTGTATCGCAACCTCCGTCCATCAGCGGCTCGTTTTCCATCGGAAAAGCGAGCGTGCGACGCACACGCACGAATCTTGAGGGTAGATTTGCGATTTTATGTACGCGACCTTTGGACTCCCCCAAATACACTCTGAATTGAATTGAATTCACAAACCCAATTCAAAATTAGGGCAAAATACTCACTCTTCTTGTCTCTCTCTCTGCTCGAAAAAAACGAGAACCTTCTCTGCAAAAATTTAGAGCAAACACTTCGCAAATTCAAATTGATTGCAATTGTGATGGTCTGGAAAAAGCGAATCAGTGATGACGACATACCACCAGGAAGACCCTGCCCAGATTACGGTTTGTACTGTAACTCTAATTCGTAATTTTTTTTTTTTTATATTTTGTTGAATTTGGCCCAATTCTTTTAACTGTGAACATGTTTATGTGATTATGTGGTCCCGTTTTAAATGTGGCGACAATTTCTTGAATGTGGCGACAAATCAGTGGATTATTCATATATCAACATGTGAATTTTTTCTGAAATGTGGTCCCTTTTTCGAAATTGATAAATTAGTTTAGTTTTTTATTGATTTTTTTTATTTAATTTTCATGTGAAGGGACCAGGATATTGATTTGTGTAATTAATATTCTTGTCCCCTTCAGGTCCAAGTTCACAACTGTTTACCATTTCATTTCATTATGGTGGACGATTTATGGAACTCGGTGATACATGCTATACTGGTGAGAACATGAGGGTAAGTCACATTGACTACTGTGACCCTGATGAACTCTCACTGATAGAAATATTTCTTATGGCTTCTGAAGTTGGGGCAGAAGGTGTTAGGTGTGTGCATTGTAGTAAAAATGGTGTTAATGATTGCCGGTCTTTGTTTGTCTTGAAAAATGATTTTGATGCCATAAGTCTTGTTAACTGGATTGATGAGAATAGAATGGTTGGTTTATATGTTGAACATATGGAAGACTACATGAGTAGTCAACCTTCTGATTGCTTGCCTTCTGTTGATGAACCATTGGATTATGTGGGGGATGATGGGAAGGATTTAGATGAATTAATTGATAATTTCACTGTTGAACAAAATCATGATGATATATGTGATGATGATTGTGGTGATGATGATTTGGGTGATTCTGATAGTGAGTTTGAAATCCAATCTTTTGGATCAGACTCAAAGTGTTCTGATGAGTTTCTTGAGAGTGATTGTGATTTGTATGATGAAGATGATAAGATGTTTGAGGGTCATGTAGATGCAGAAATTGAATGGGGAGGGATAACTAGAGAGGAACCTGATAGGCCTGAATTTGCATGTAGTAAGGGTAAGCAGAGAGCTAAAAATGCCCATCCAACTTTTGATCATGAAAAAGACATGCAAAATCCACAGTTTGAATTGGGCATGAAATTTCCTGACTTAAACATGTTTAGAAAGGCTGTTAGGAACTTTGCAATTGCACAAGGTAGAGAAGTGTCTTTTACAATTAATTTGAGCTATAAGGTGCAAGCAAAATGCAAAAATAAGTCATGTCCTTGGCTCATTTATGCATCCAAAGTTCAGAATGAAGACACTGTGCAGGTTAAGACATTCAATGGTAGGCATAAGTGTCCTAGAAACCAAAAGGTGAGTCATGCTACTCCAAAATGGATAGCTGAAACTTACAAAAAATAAGATATTAGATAATCCTAAATGGCCAGTAGAGGCAATGATGGCAGAGATGCAAAGGGAAGTATGGATTGTTTTCAAAAGATGGCAAATGTATCAGGCTAAAAAATATGTTTCTCAGATTGGTGTGGGAGCTGATTGTGAGCAATATGCTATGCTTTGGTCTTATGCTGAAGAGATCAAAAGACACAACCCTGGGACCACTGTGAAAATTAAAAGGAAACTTGTAGATGGGGAGCCACTGTTTAAAAGAATTTATATTTGTTGGGGCTCTTTAAAAAAGGGATTGTTTATGGGTTGTAGGAAGTTGATATGCTTAGATGGTTGCCATCTGAAAACCAGTTGTGGTGGTGTTCTATTGACTGCAGTTGGGGTTGATGGAAACAACTGTATGTATCCTTTTGCATATTCTGTTGTTGAAAAGGAAACAAAAAAAACTTGGCATTGGTTTGTTGAACTGTTGAAAGGAGATTTGGGGATTGAGAATTCTTTTCAGTGGACAATAATGTCAGATAAACAGAAAGGGCTGGTAGATGCCATTGAAACTCTACTGCCAGATGCTGAGCATAGGTTCTGTGTCCAACACTTGTATGGAAACTTTAGGGCTTCATTTAGGGGATTAGCCCTGAAAAACTTGTTGTGGAGAGCAGCCAGGTCCACTAGGGTTGTTGATTTTAATGCTGCAATGAAAGAACTGGAAGGAAGGGATAAAGAAGCTTTTGAATGGTTGGCTAAGAAACCAGCAAATCAGTGGTCAAGGTCACACTATAGTTGCAACTCAAAGTGTGATATGCAACTGAATAATATGTCTGAGTCATTTAACTCACTCATTCTGAGGGCAAGGAGTAAACCTAATGTTTCTATGTTGGAAACAATAAGACTTATCTTGATGAAGAGGACCTACATGAGAAGGGATCAGATGAGAAAACATCAACATGGGAACTTGTGCCCAAAAATCTTGAAGCTGTTGGAGGAATTGAAGAAGAAGTCCATGGGTTTTATTTGTCACTGGAATGGAGAAGACCAATTTGAAGTTGAGGGAAGCTCAAGGAGATTCAGAGTTCATGTGGGGGAGAAATCATGCACATGTAGGAAGTGGGACCTCACAGGTATCCCTTGTGAGCATGCCATAAGTGGTATGTTCTTGTTGAACACTCAACCAGAGGACTATGTTGTTGACTGGTACCACAAAGAAACTTTTTTGAAGGCTTATTCTGAGATGTTGGGCACTATTGAACCTCCTGAAAGTTGGCGCAATTATAGAAGCAATACCCTTGAAACCACCATCTGTTGGCAGTCTACTTGGAAGGCCAAAACAAAATGCTAGAAAAAAACAGCCCCATGAAGAGGTCTTGCCAGAAAAATCCAAAAAAAAAGTTGAAGTGAGGCTCAGTAGGAAAGGGAGAATAATGAAATGTTCTCTCTGCAAGAAAGATATCCACAACATCAGATCATGCCCTTTGAAAAATGACAAGAGTGCACCAACTGGAGGACTTCCTATACCACCCTCTAATGAAGATAGTTCTGTGGTCAAGGTAAATGAATTTGTTAAACAATTATGTGTTTTATTATAAAAATTTGTTTTTCTGATTCATTAATTGAATTGTTTTTTAATGAAGAGAAACGAGAGGAAGAAAACAGCTGAGAGAGAGAGAGTGGAAGTGAAGTACCAGCCCCTACTGAGGAGATTAATGTGGTTAAGGTAATATTCTTTGTTATACAATTGTTACTAATTGGTGTGTTTATCCAATTGAAAGCATACTTTATACATAATTGTTTTTTTTTCTGAAGGGGAAGAAGAGCAAAGCAAGTGGCAGAGAGTGTGAAGTGTCAACCCCTATTGAGGACATTACTGTGGGCAAGGTAATTTGTTACTTAAATAATTGTTACAGAAGGGGACATTGGTGTGTTTTATTTAAGTGTATTTTATTACTGTGGGCAAGTGTTTTTTCTAAATTGAAAACATTATTTCTGAAGGGGAAAAGGAAAGAAATTGTGAGTGCAAGTGATGTTTTACAAACACATGAATCTGTTGCAATGACACATACAAGGGTCACCAGAAGACAAGTCCCGCCTCAGCATCATTCTCATGAGAAAGGAAATCCCACAAAAGTCACAACATCTGCAGCTACACCTACTAGGAGAAATGAAAGTCAGACTACAAAGGAGAGGCATATTTCTGCTGCAACTTCACCCACAAAAGTCACAAGGGGCCAAACTCAATCTGCTGCAACTTCACCTACAAAAGTCACAAGGACTCAAACTCAATCTACACCTACAAGGAGAAAAGGGAGTCAGAGCACAGGGCATACTTCTGTTGCAACTTCACCCACAACAAGAAGCCAAAGTGTAGCTGCAACTACCCCTACAAGATTAACAAGAAGTCAGTCCAAAGGTCTTACACCTACCAAGGAATTGGTGCCAAAAAGGACTCAAAAAATTCAGACTAAGAGCAAGACATTGGGATTGAAGAAGAAACTAGAGGTATTAATAATGCTCATTTTCTTGTGATTTTTTCCCTATGTGCTTCAACCTGTTGTAATCATATTAATGTGCTATTAATAGGTGAGCAGGAAAAAGAATCCTTTAACTCAAGGTGCAAGCTTTTCAACAGCAAAAGGGCCAGTTGTGAACAAGCAGGTGGTGCAATCTCTGCCTGAGGCAGAGATAATGGGAAGCTATTGGATTACTAGTTGTGGGAGCATAGTGGATAACTAGGGGTTGATAGATGTGCTTCATTTTGGAACTGTAATGGTTGTGGTTGGTTTTGGATGTGGTTGATAACTTTGTTGAACTGTAATGGTTGTTAGGTTATGGATTTTAGATGTGGTTTTGGATATTATGGTAACTCAGATTGGATGTGGTTTTGAGTTTTTTAAATTAGATACAATGGTTAGCTTTTGGTTTGGTCATCTATTTTGGTTGTTGTGACTCGGTGTTTTTTGACATTGGGCTTGTAAAAAACAGGTTGGGTTGGAATGGAAGAACTATGGCTATTACATAATTGAACTTCTGTTTGTGTTATGGAGGTTACATATGTTCAATTTCTTATTTCTGTTTGATTTGGAATGAAAGTACTCAATATATACACAAACATTCACACATCATGTAAAGGCATCTTACTAACATTCTAAAGAAATAAACTAATGCAAAAGAGTTTGAACAACCAAAATGGTGCTTGATTAACCAAAATAGTTCAACACACATCACATAGTGATAAGATTACAATCATTAGCATTCACATTACAACCAGAAAGAGTTTGAACACTACCTAATACAAAAGAGATCCATTACTACTACAGCTTAGAAAACACACTACAACATGCAATATATGATCACCCAAGATATCAGAATTACAATCCACAGCCAACGCTCACGAGCACTTTTTCTCTTCAAACACAATTCAAGATTGGTCCTTTCTTCTATAACATTTTCAATACAAGCTTCAGCATCTTTCAAATCTGATTGAAGTTTCTTCACATCAGATTGAAGTTTCTTCACATCAGCTTCCAACCTCATCACGTCTACTTCAAGAAATTGAGCTTCACTTTCGAATTTGTTGGCACGTCTCAAAAGGCCGGGAATGATTTCACAAGCTCTAGGGTACAAAGGTGGTTCAATCCACGAAAAATAAGGACAACCACCATCATCCTACAAAATTCAGTTAAAGAAATAAATTAATTTAAGCAAAACTAGGGTTTATTGAATTCGCCCAATTTAAGCAAAACTAGGGTTCACTGAAATTGCCCAAATTCATCAATTAGGGTTAATTTAATTAATCCCTTACCCGATTTTTTGCACAAGTAGCGTATCTCCTTCCTGGATTTTGAACACTCCATGATGTTTTCGTAAGAACATATTTCCCACATTGACATAGTTGACCCATCGCCTCTTGTCTCCAAGCCATTTTCGATTTCGAGCTGAAGAAGAAAAATGAACAAAATCTTCGCCATTTTTTTTTTTTTTATATGCTTAGAGAATAAAATGACAAAGTTGTCCTTCAAATGTAATGCAAAATGGCAAATCTACCCTCAAGATTCGTGCGTGTGCGTCGCACGCTCGCTTTTCCGGTGGAAAACGAGCCGCCGATGGACGGAGGTTGCGATACAGGCAAACCCGTGTATTAAAGGTTGCAATTTAGTACAATGTATTCATTAGGTTGCAAAATCCGAAAACGCGATTAGTACAGGTTGCAAATAATTATTTACCCAATCATTCGGTTTATAATCTTTAAACGCAACTATCCCTTTAAATATCTACTCCTAAAAACTCATCCTATTTTTCTTCTAGGAATTTGTCTAATCACTTGATCTCGATCTTCTTCATTCAAAGCTCCCTACCATGGTAATATTTTTTTATTTATTTTTCTTTTCCATCCATTTGTTCTGCATATTTCTTTACCTTTACTTATGTGTGGGATGATAAATTTCAGCTGTTTATTTATTATTTACACTTGGTTTTTGGTTAGCGATCTTTGTCAGCTATGGAACTGAAGGCAGTAGCTTATCAATTTGTTTCGACACCTGAGTATTTGTAGTTTTATCTATGTTCGTCTATTGGTTTTTTTTGTTAATGTTAGATTCTTAGATCTGGCTCGATGTTGTTTGATTGTTCATTTTGAAATTTTATTATATTTCTTGCGTTGTTTCTGGCTGCTCTTAGAGTTGGCGGCTGACAGATCTTTTGCTGGGTATACTAATGTTTGTTTAGGATTTCTTTTGCAACCTTTTTGGGGTAAATAAGGTTGATATTTTGTCATGGATTGGTAGAACTATGTTAGTTCGTTTATATAATATTGATTCTCAGTATTTTCTTATGATTTCCAGTGAATAGGAATGTCTATTTAGCCTTTTGGTTTTGTCCTTATGGTCAAGTTTTAGTTATGTAAGTCACTATCTGCCTGATTTTACTAGAACCGACAAGTGACAACCTCACGTTTTCTTTAGCTTTCCTTGTCAATATTATGCATTTGTAACTGTGTCTCACGTTTCTTTTATAACTCAGACAAACTTACATCAGCTGTGAAAACCTGCAACATTTGCCAAACATTTCATGGATGATGGACAAAATATCCCTTTTTAATATAGTATATTTGTCTACATTTAAGCGCATGTAATATTTTATCCATATTACCTCCGTTCAAAATAGATTTACCCAGATATTTTTATCCTTGAGATCACAGTAGTCGACCTATCAACCTGTGAATTTTATGATTCCTTCTTTAGATTCCACGAAAATTGCTCATTGTCCCAGTTGATGTATATTTACATGAACCAATATGGTAACTGACTTTTATTGTTTAAAATCATAATGGTATGGCGAGTTGATGTATATTTACATGAACCAATATGGTAACTGACTTTTATTGTTTAAAATCATAATGGTATGGCGGGCTTACACAGTTATACCTTGACCCGCATAAGAGTTTTATGTCAATCTATGAAAAGTTGGACGTAGATTGAAAGTTTCATACTCAGAAATTCTAAACCTATTATGTAACGCGTCTTTTTCTTTTACTGGTCACGTACTTCATCAGCTGCCACATGTTTAGATGTAACCGAGGCATTTTGCTTTCAAGTTTTGGTAACTTTTTGTCAAGGAAATGTGTAGGTAACTAGGTGTTGAATTGCCAACTGGAGTAATGTGTCATCTGAATTTTTTGTCACACCCATGTATATTGCTTCGTTTTGCTATTGAATTTTAACATTAGTTTTGTTTATTGATCCTTATAGTGTGAAATAAAAATTTGAATGCCATATCATATATGGGAGAAGATGCCAAACAAAATAAAGGCTTTCTATTTTAAGGTCCATAATTATGGGGTTTAGAAAAAGTAATTATTGTTAATTTTTTTTGAGAAGTTGGAGAAAAGAGAAAGATTTTTTTTGAGATTCAACTGAAAATTCGATGCTATGTGAGAAGGTTGTTATACTAATTTTTTTGTCTCATAAACAGTGCTCGTCATTGCTCTTGTATTATCAATATGGATTTTGTTTTCCCTTGGGATGAAACATGACACAACTGGAGTTACGTCATCTTTTTTCTGTTTGACCTAGTGAAATATTTGAACCTATAGGTTACTACCCATGGCGTCTTTGGATTACTTTCTCAATATCTACATTTCTCCTCATGATAGCGACTCACTTCTTTTTTGGGTTGTCTGGTGTAGTTTTAATGATCTCATTAAGTCCGTCTTTGGTTAGAGAAAAGCTTGTCATTTTGGAATACAATTTTACCAACGTATAAAGTTTTCTTTGACAAAAGAAAAGGTTTCCTCTTGTTTAAGATTTCACAAGTTTTGGGAAATCTTTCATAGTGTAGTTTAGACCATGCTTGATTGCATTTGCTATTTTTCCCTTTTTCTTGTTGCCTCTATGACACCTTTGACTTTGAGATTAGTTCTTTCATGGGCTGCTTTTATTAATAAGTACGAAAAATTTACTCTGATTTTATTAATAGTAGGCGGGGTGTTACACATGAGGTGATGAATGAAAGATTCTCTTGAGATGAACTCGAGCGACCTATGAATGGGTTGGAGAGTGCAACAGAGGTCAATGACAATGAGCATGAGGATGAATGACTCACGAGATTATAAAGAGGATGTAAGATCTTATTAGATATCTTGCGCCTTATTGTAACACCCCGCCTTGATTAGTTTTGACTTTTGAAAATCAAAGTAAATTTTTCGCTTTTATTTTTGGAATATCGTACGAGTTTATTTTCGAAAATACTTTCTTAATTGCGGGATGCTACGAAAACTTTTCTTAACTTACTATCTCGGACATAAATAAAACATGCAACCAACGAGCCACTACGACGATAATAGAATTATACGCAGTCCGTCTGTCTCGCACTAAAACTTAGCGGAAGCTTAAAATGATTAATACATATTACACACATACATATTACATACAAATTCATGAATTTAAAGAAAAAAAATAAGATGAGTGTAAAAATGTTCACTGCTCATGACCACGTTTGCCACGTTTGCTCACCCGGCACGTTGGACTCCGACACCTGAAATAAGGAAGACTATGGGAGTGTGAGTACATCTGCATGCTCGTGGGAAAGCTGGAACTGTAATAATCTTAACTGTAAACATAAACTTAAAAGCAGCATAAAATAAATAAATTGTACTGTACTGTAAACTTTTCTTAAACTTTAACTTTGGTCCGTCGACCCTCGGCCGTCGACCCTCGACACTCGGCCGTCGACCCTCGGCCCTCGGCCGCTCATGTGCACACCATCCAGACACTGAGGCCGAAGCCCCAGCAGGATACCAGGTGGATTAGGAAGGCCCTTAGGTCGGCCTCTCACCTGGGAGAAACTTAATCCCCCGAACCGGATGATTCGACCGTTCGGATAACTGTCTTACTAACATACCTGATACAGGATAACTGAAATGCACAATGTAACGCCATGTAAAGGTTCCCACCTGGTATACTCAAAATCTGACGCAAGTGCTTGAAACTGATGTAGCGGTCGGAGGCTCAACTCTCCTCAGGCTACATAAACATATAAGCAAAATAATGCTAAGTATTATGCTCAGATTTATATGCTTTATGCTCGATTCTATATGCCCATTTACCGGATGAATTAGACTGTGCTAAGGGTTCGCTAAAAAAATATACTAAGTCTGGATTTATAACTGAAATACTTAAAAGGATGATTGGATACAAAACTTATCCAAAAAATTCAAACATTTTTAACTCAACCACTTTTTTTAACTCAACTTTAACTCAACCCAACTATCATTAATATTATTAATATAATTAAATAATATCAATAAATCATTCTTACACATCACATCAACCTTAATTCACTATTAATCTACTCACATAATTTTAACTAACCATCATTTCAAATCATCTCTCTCATACTTTTACATCAAATCAACTTTAATTATTTTATTTAAAATATTATTTTAATATACCCACTAACAACTAACCATACCACCTTTTTCAAAATTAACCAAACTAAACCAAAAGATCCAAACAAATCCAAAAGTTTTTATATCCAAGCACCCTCTTAATGTCCGGAATAAAACTCGGATCAGAACTTACGAACAAAAAATCTAGGCTCGAACCGTCAGTCGAACCGGTCGGTTCGCTAACTGGTCGGACCGCCGGCTCCGATGAACCGGGCAGTCGGGCGCTGGCTCGGGCTGACTGGGCTCGGTCCCGCACCGGGCCTGCTGGTGCCCGGGTGCGGCGCTGGGCAC
>BKCP01009515.1:1516447-1589558 GCA_008636005.1 Striga asiatica
CCTGCTGGGTGCGTTGGCGTGCACTGGGCACGACACTGGCGCGACTAGGCTTAGGCTGACTCGGGACAGAGGCTGCCAGGGCACTGCCGGGCGTCCCTGGGGCTGCTGGGCGCGCGGACAGGCACGGTGATGAAGATCGTGTGTTCCGATTGTCGACAAGCCGCTCCCGCGCCTTAAATTGCACGATAGGTGTCTCGCGAGCCACGTGAGCGCCTCTTGAAACGAATAAAATTGCAAAAGAAATCAAGAAGAAATCTAAGGCAAAGTGTTTGAACAAAAGTTCGAATTTTGTATTAATATTCCATGATAATCAAATTGAATGAGTACATAGGGTATTTATAAGAGAAACTAGATCTAGTCCTATACCAACTATAATTCTAATCTATGAAAAATAAATCTAATCCTAAGGTAACTAAATGTCTTGCATATCAAGACTTACCAAAATATAAAATACCTAACTAATCTAAATATCCTAACAATCACGGCTAACATAAATAAATATAATCTAACTAAATCTACTCCTAACAATGATACTACTCACGGCACTAACAATATACCAAACTAACAAATCTAACTAATTAAATACTAACCTAGCATCTAACCTCGCGCCACTAACATATTAAATAAACTAATCTAACATCTATACTAACACTAGTAACTCAAGTAATTAATATATTAAATAATAATTAATCTAACATTCATCTTCTAGAATCTTCATTCCTCGGCTCGCACAGCTCGCCTCGTGCATTTGTGCATCACGCCCACGTACGCCTCCACGTGCTTCCTCGCGCGGCCCGTTACCTTCTCCCAAGCTCGTTAGGCCCATACTCGCCAAGTCCATGCTAGTGTCCCTAGACTCATTGTCCGGCTGCCCACTCGTGCCCCACGTGGCTTTCTCGCATGACTTGTTGCGGACGTCTCTCTTCCTCGAGCCTACTGTCCTGTGCATACTAGCGTGGCGCCCGAACATCTCGACCAGCATGACCCTCATCATCGTTCCGTCGTCCGGCGTCGCGCGTGACCCATCTCGTGCTCCCAAGTCCAGGCCCGTTCGCGAATCCTCCCAACACGTGCGTTCCTTTCTTCTCGCGCGAGCTCCCCTCGCGCGTACCCGTCCCCTCACTCGAGGTGCGCGTCGTCTAGCCCGAATCTCATCCAATCCTCGCTATCGCCCTACGGGGTTCTCGCGTCTCGACCGTGCGCGTCTACGCCAAGGTGAGTGTTCACGCCCTTGCTGCCCGCTCGATGTCCTTCCCTTTGCACGGCACTCTCGTTGTCTACCCCTCTTTCGCGTCGACCCGTGGCTCTCTCGCTTGCTGCCATGGTTCACGCCTCGGTATGTCGATCGCCTCAGACCTTCTCGCGCGCATGTCTTATACCGGGCCTCACCAAGTCCTCGTCGTCGGATCATCTTGCGCACCCGCTCGCATTCATGGATGTGCATCTTCACGTGTACCCTCGCGCGCCTTGCTACGCAGCTCACGCGTATCGCGAGTCTACGCATTGCGCGTTTTCCTCGTGCGCGGCCATCACGAACCTCCTTTGCACAGCCCTGATGGTTCGACTCGTGCCGTTCCTTTTGTGCTCGTGCACCTCGTATACGGGCTCGTACCCGTCTCTTAGGCCATGCATACGTGAATTTGGCCCTTTCCTCGGCCTTCTCGGGTCGTCTCAACCATCGGCTCTCGGCGTCCTCGGGCCTTGAAACCCACATTCGCATCACACGGGGCCGACTAATGAGAATGCGGCACGACAACTCAAGAATGCCGCGAGTCGGGCTTATCACGCAAGGAGGAGGTTAGCACGGAGAGGAGGCAACGCTCTAGTACTCGAGGCAGGCATGCCCGGGCACGAAGGCGAAGCGCGTAAAGGAGTCGGGGACGCAAGCGGCGCGGGCCGAGAGGGCGTGTGGGCACGCGTTGGCGGGGAGACGCACGCGGCCATAGTCATCGAGGAATCAGGAGAAGCAAATAAGGAGAGTACACACGCGCGCGAGGACAAGGATGCCTTAGTCCTCGAGGCAATAGGCAAAGCGGCCAAAGGCGAGACCCGTGGCGATTAGGGTTTCGAACGTGCCGCGCAAGTCAAGGATATTTAGGATTCTTCTAGATCTTTAGTTTCCTTATTACTTTATGCTTTCTAGGAGGTTTAGGACTCCTAATATTTTATTGCTTTATTAGAGTTTTAGTTAAATTAGGAATAGATCTATTTGATGCCTATATAAAGGCCCTTCCTCTTGTTATTTGGATCATTCAGAAATATATAAGAAACCCGAACTTTGTTCAAACTCTTTGCTTTAGAATTCTCTACGTTTTCTTTAGCAATTAATTCTCGAAGGGGCGCGCGAGTGAACCTCCGAACCTATCGTCGTGATCGAGGCGCTTTTATGGCTCGACCGGCAATTGGACGCACGATCTCTCATCATTGGTGCTTTCATTGAGAGGGTTTGATCGTGCGTTTTTGTCCCATCTTTTCTTTTAAATTTCGTTTGTTCAAAAAAAAAAAAAAGTCCAAATAGTAAAGAACGTAGGAGGGAGAAGAAAGCCATGGCCAACAAAGAGATGAAAGACAAGCTCGAGAACTTAGACATGCAAGTACGTACCATGAGCGAAGCTATGGGCAGTTTTGGCGAAGGGCTCGACTCTACCAAAGCTTCGGTGCGTGATCTCATGGAAATCATGAACCGAAGATTTGATGAGATGGCACGAAGCATCCAACGCCAACCTCACGACCAAGGACGGGGCAGGCGGCCCGATCCACATCATGGCATGCATGAGCACGAGGAAGAGGAGTTCGAGCAGCTGTCCCAAGCCTCGAACAATCACGATCGACCGCGGGTCGACAAATCGCGACTTACGTTATCCACGTTCACCGGAACTGACCCCGACGCATGGCTCAACCGGGCTGTGCAATATTTTGAGCTTAATGAAACGGCCAGGAACGAGTGGGTGCGTTATGCGGCGTATTATTTAGACGGCGAGGCCAACATATGGTGGCAATGGCTCGCAAGCGTCTACCGCGGAAGGCAACAAGTAATCGAGTGGGAGAATTTCAAACGCGAACTACTCACACGGTTCGGGACATCCGACAACCTTAATTACAATGAAGCACTTTCGCGCATACGGCAGACTGGAAGTCTACGTGACTACCAGAAGGAGTTTGAAAGGCTCGCATGTCGAGTGCGTGGATGGCCCGAGAGCGCGCTGGTGGGTGCGTTCATTGGCGGGTTAAGATTTGATTTGGCTGCAGAAGTTCGATTGGAAAGACCTGATACGGTGCAAAGGGCCATGGAAGTTTCTAGGCGGAGGGAGGACCACCTTGTTGCCACTCGAAGGGGACGAGTGGAGTCGCGGTTCCCCGAGCAGCATCGTGCACCACCGGGCCTAAACATGCCCAATTCGAATCCTCGACCGCCTAATAATCCTCGACCACTTATACCCGAGGTAAAACGGCTTTCGTTCGAGGAGATGCGTAGGCGACGCGAGAAGGGCCTATGTTTCAAGTGCGAGGAAAAGTTTGTACCAGGCCATAGGTGCAAACAGGCGTTCGTGATCGACGTGGTCGAATCTGACGAGGAGGATCCATTGAAGGACGAGCTGGAGGTTGATGAGGTAGAGGCACAAGTAGAGGAGGCCGAGATCTCGATGCATGCGATGGCTGGCACGCGCGGACCAAGGACGATGCGGCTACCCGCATGGGTCAAGGACCGACGCGTGGTTGTGCTCGTCGACAACGGGTCATCACATAATTTTATCAATGCAACCCTCTCCCAGAAGTTGAAGCTACCCACAACCACGGTCGAACCTTTCGACGTGCGCGTGGCCAATGGCGAACGGTTACGATTTTCTGAAGCTTTCAAGGACGTACCGATCAAGTTCCATGGAGTAACCGTCAAGGCTGATCTTTATGCTCTACCACTTGTGGGACCCGACGTAGTGTTAGGGGTCCAATGGCTAGAAGGGTTGGGCGAGGTGACCACCAGTTATCGCACGGGGGTCATGAAGTTCGACTCGGGAGCACAGCAAGTCACGTTAAGGGCGAGCGAAACAAGTGGAGCCAGGGAAGTGGGTCTAAAAAACATCGAGCAAGTATGGCGAACAGGTGGTCAACTTTATGCAGTAGTGATCGAGGAGCTCGAGGCACACAAAGGAATGGTCGAGCGATCGCAGGAGGAGATACGCGAGTTGCCCGAGTAGTTTGGTCGAGTCTTGGGCGATCCGCAAGGGTTACCGCCACACCGGGAGTTCGACCATCGCATACCACTGGTCAACGAAAAGCAAGCAGTGCACGTTCATCCCTATCGATACGCGCACTTTCAAAAGACGGAGATCGAGAGGCAGGTGGGCGAGATGCTCGAGTCCGGGCTCATTCAGCATAGCACGAGCCCATTCTCGTCGCCGGTCCTACTCGCGAAGAAGAAAGACGGCACGTGGAGGTTTTGCACGGATTATCGTGCGCTTAATGCCGCGACTATCAAGGACCGATTTCCGATTCCAAGTGTCGACGACATGCTCGACGAGTTAGGAGGGTCGCGCTACTTCTCCAAGCTCGACCTTAGAGCCGGGTATCATCAAATCCGTCTCCATCCAGCGGATATTCCGAAGACGGCTTTTCGCACTCACCAAGAGCATTATGAGTGCCTAGTGATGCCTTTCGGTTTGTGTAATGCACCGTCGACCTTTCAATTCGCAATGAACTCCATATTCAAGGAACACCTACGCAAGTTCGTGCTCGTATTTTTCGACGACATTTTAGTATACTCGAAAACTTGGGATGCACATCTCGAGCACTTGCGAGTAGTAATGGAAATTTTGGAGGAAAACTCATTTCACATCAAGCCATCCAAGTGTTCGTTCGGTCAGGAATCGATCGAGTACCTTGGACACTTCATATCGTACGACGGAGTCAAGGTCGACCCGAGGAAAATCGAAGCCATGGTGAACTGGCTGAAACCAACCAGTCTCACACAACTTCGGGGCTTTCTCGGCCTTACGGGTTATTACCGAAAGTTCGTGAAGGATTATGGTACCATTGCCAAGCCTCTCACCGAGATGACCAAGAAAGGCGGTTTCAAGTGGTCCGAGGATAGTGAGGCCGCGTTCTAGAAATTAAAGCAAGCCATGACGACCACACCAGTGCTCGCCATGCCTAGGTTCGAGGCAATGTTCAAAGTCCATACCGATGCAAGTGACATAGGAATTGGGGCGGTCCTAGTGCAGGAAGGGAGGCCCTTGGCTTTCCTTAGTAAGGCGCTGGGCACAACGCGGCTGGGTATGTCCGCATACGTGAAGGAGATGTTGGCTGTGGTAGAGGCCGTGCGGTGCTGGAGACCGTACCTCTTCGGTCGACGCTTCCGGATCGTGACCGATCAACAGCCCCTCAAGCACTTGCTAGAGCAAAGGATTGTGACGCCGGAACAGCAGAAGTTCGTCTCGAAACTCATGGGTTTCGACTTCGAGATTGTGTACCAGCCCGGGCGGCAAAACGTTGTGGCCGACGCACTGTCCCGACGCACGGACGTAGCGGAGCTCGAGACTATCTCAGGGCCTACCTGGGCTGTGTGGGATGAAGTAAAGGTGGCCCAGGAAAGAGATGCGCACTGTCGAGATCTTCAGCGCCGAGTAGACGCGGGAGATGCGGCTGTTGCGGACTATGAGCGGCACAATGGCCTCTTACTCTATCGAGGTCGGGTTCTCGTGCCGGATGAGAAACCACTCCGCGAGAAAATTTTGCAGCACTTCCACAACTCCAGGCTTGGAGGACACTCTGGGTTCTATAGGACGTGGGCAAGGATGGCCAATACTTTCTATTGGCCGGGACAGCAAGGGGCGGTGCGCGACTACGTTGCGCACTGCGATGAATGCCAACGGACCAAGGTCGACGCTCGACGACCAGGCGGGCTGTTACAGCCATTGCCAGTACCAGCTAGGATTTGGGAGGACATCACGATGGACTTTATCGAAGGGTTACCATTGTCAAATGGGTTTGATGGGGTGATGGTCGTTGTTGACCGTTTGACCAAGTACGCACATTTCGTGCCATTGGCGCACCCGTACACGGCAAAGACCATCGCAAGGCTGTTTGTGGAGTATATCATGAAGCTACATGGGATCCCAAGGTCGATTGTTTCTGATCGTGATCGGATATTCATGAGTAGTTTTTGGTCTGAGTTTTTTAAGCTACAAGGAACGGAACTATCAATGAGCTCGGCCTACCACCCGCAAACGGACGGCCAGACCGAGGTCACCAACCGCACATTGGAGCAATACCTAAGGTGCTATGTGCACCAGTTCCCGAAGCAATGGGAAGGGTACTTGCCGTGGGCCGAGTATTGGTATAATACCACCTATCATAGCTCGACAAAGGCGACACCATTCGAACTAGTGTAAGGGCGAAAGCCTCCAACGCTAGTGAACTATGTCGCGGTAAATGCCGTAAACGACGAGGTTGATCGTGAGTTAATGGAACACGACCTGATGTTGCGTGAGTTGAAGAAAAATCTAGAAGGCTCGATCAACCGAATGAAGGTCTATCATGATGCAAAGCGACGCGAAGAGAACTTCGAGCAAGGTGACTTTGTCTACCTTAAATTAAGACCTTTCAAGCAGCACACCACGACGCAAAAGGCGGCCACCAAGCTCGGCGTGCGCTACTACGGCCCATACCAAGTCCTGAGACGCGTAGGCAAAGTGGCCTATCGGCTCGAGCTTCCGGAGGATTCACACATCCACCCGGTGATTCATGTTTCACAGCTCAAGCGAAGTTTAGGTGAGTCGCACCGAGTGTATGATCGACTACCGGCAACGACACGGGATGGACACATCGTTGTGCGACCCGGTCGCGCGGTTGAATATTGAAAAAGTAAGAAGGCTGGTCGATATCGATGGGAGGTGTTGGTCGAGTGGGAAGATTTACCGACGGAAGAGACGACATGGGAGGACTTAGAATAAATGCGAGCCCAATTTTCGTCTTTCATCCTTAAGGACAAGGAAGCACTTGAAGGGGACGGTAATGATGAGAATGCGGCACGGCAACTCAAGAATGCCGCGAGTCGGGCTTATCACGCAAGGAGGAGGTTAGCACGGAGAGGAGGCAACGCGCTAGTACCCGAGGCAGGCATGCCCGGGCACGAAGGCGAAGCGCGTAAAGGAGTCGGGGACGCAAGCGGCGCGGGCCGAGAGGGCGTGTGGGCACGCGTTGGCGGGGAGACGCACGCGACCATAGTCATCGAGGAATCAGGAGAAGCAAATAAGGAGAGTACACACGCGCGCGAGGACAAGGATGCCTTAGTCCTCGAGGCAATAGGCAAAGCGGGCAAAGGCGAGACCCGTGGCGGTTAGAGTTTCGGACGTGCCGTGCAAGTCAAGGATCTTTAGGATTCTTCTAGATCTTTAGTTTCCTTATTACTTTATGCTTTCTAGGTTGTTTAGGACTCCTAATATTTTATTGCTTTATTAGAGTTTTAGCTAGATTAGGAATAGATCTATTTGATGCCTATACAAAGGCCCTTCCTCTTGTTATTTGGATCATTCAGAAATATATAAAAAACCCGAACTTTGTTCAAACTCTTTGCTTTAGAATTCTCTACGTTTTCTTTTGCAATTAATTCTCGAAGGGGCGTGCGAGTGAACCTCCGAACCTATCGTCGTGACCGAGGCGCTTTTGTGGCTCGACCGGCAATCGGACGCACGATCTCTCATCACCGACACTGCACGCGCGGTGGGCGCGGCTAGTGACCATGACCGGCCCCTTTTCGACTTTTTGGAGACTTTACTAGGGACATGCAACTTATATCACTTCAACATGATACCATAGGCACAAAAATGAAATAAAATTCTATGGGACCTCGGGTAAAAATGCTAAGGGCTCGGTAGGGCCGATAAGGCACGTACGAGCATGGGGTCACCGAACCAACTTCTTAAACTTGCATAAATGACTATGACCGAGTGTTATACATCAAAAATCTTGACTAAGGAGGCTAAAATGTTGGCTTATACTTGCATGCACATTAATATGGCTCGGGGGTGAAAAATACCCTAAAAATCATGAACAAGTTGACTTAACAAATGAACTCCAAATAAGCTCAAACTTATACATCTTCATTTTCATGATTTTTAAGGCATATTTAGTTAAAAAATTCGGCCTAATCATGCAATGTACTAAAAATCCGATTTTTAAGCCTTTAATTTCTTAAAATTCGAAACTCATAGCTAATGACATGCATGGCTTCATTTCTCTTCATGATAAATCCTATTTTATCATAAAATGACTGAGGGAAAAGGGTTACTCAAGCTTACCTTCACCAAAGATGGAAAATGGTTGCTAGGGCTTGAACTCGGGTTTAGGCGCGACTTTGGGGCTAGGGCTTGACTTGGCATGAATTTGGTCGATCTTGGATGGATGAGAAGTCTTATAAAAATGTGAGGAACACTTTAAAGTGGTTGAGCCTCGGTGGAATATGGCTAGAACACGAAAATGGCCGGTACTCCCTCTCCTTGACCTTCTCGCGCGCGTGGTGTGGCTATGGGTGGTCTTCTTGGTGTTTCTCTGATTTTGCTAAGTGTTGGTCGAACTTTCAAGAGTCTAAGAGCTTATTGGGTCTGAAGGAATTGTCTTTTAAAGGCTTAAGGGGCTGAGGTTAGTCTTGGTCAATGGAAGGACAAGGTGGGGACAAAAATGGGGACAACTCTTTCTCCTAGGTGCATTGGGTTGTCTTGGTCTTGTCCCACCTGAGTTAGCACGTTTTTGGTGGTCTCCAAGGAGCACAACGGCTGAGGTAAGTGGTCTTGTATTGGGTATAGGGGATAGGGGACAATTACTACACTCTAGGTTACTAAAAGAATCTTTTGTCCCCACACTAACTTGGACCAAAACTAGAGGAGTCTTGGATCTTTGACCAGGGTCAATGGCCCAAAATGTTCCTTGGTAAGTTGGTTTTATTCACTCCAAATTGGGCTCGGTGAAAGTGGGCCGGATTTTCATGGATTGGGCTTGAAAGTTGAACTGACGCTTGCTGGCGCGGGCCTGGCGCTGGAGCACTGGACGCAGCCTGCTGGGCTGCACGGGCTGGGCGCGTGGCTAGGCCTGCTGGGCGCGCGACTGCACGGCTGGGCACGTGGACTGCGGGCCTGCTCGTGTGAATTGTCTTGGGGCACGTCTAAGGGACTTGCCAAGGTTTGAAACATGACTCCAACACTTAGAAACAATGTAGCTATGTATGGTTATGACTTGTACAAGGCTCAGCCTTGACTTAGGTTCGGCTCGAGCCTCTTGGAAGCGGGCGGCTCGGTAAAATGCTAGGGCTCGAGAATGCAAGGCTCAAGGCTTGACTTGGCACGCTCAACACTTAGAAAATATTCTAAGTATTGTGCTACTAAAGTTCGGTAATGACTTAGGAAAATTACTCAGAAATGACTTGGAAATTTATTCGGATCGAGACTAGGGTTCGAGGCTAAAATTCTCGAGTCAACTAAATTACACTTATCAACCCAAATTAATGGATTGATCTTGACCTTAACTTGACATAGAAAATTCTAACGGATGATCTAACATAATTGAGCATTTAGCATATAAACTAATAAAATCTTGAATTTCTGAAATTTACGAATTTCACTTTAAAATCGAGCAGTGAAATCGTCTTAATATTATAATAATGATCGGGACGTTACACTTATTCTATTAGGAATCTAGATGTTTTCAATATCTCTTTCTACATAAGGAGTAACTTAGATAAGAAAATATTTCCAATATAAAAGGCAGGTTTCAAGTCTGAATATATTTTTACACATGCACAATACAATTTCAATATTTATTTATTGATATCACCCTCTAATTTGAGCTTCAGATCTTCTTCGTTCGGGAACTGTCCTGACGTGTTATGTAGGTCTACGGGAAATAAGTTGGAAAGGTTGTTTGTGACAACCGGTTTAATTTTGATCTAAAAGGAACAAGCACATCAAATATAATATTTAATGTACTAGTAATTGAAATATTTTCATAATCTATGTAGTAATTTTTAAAATGAGAAATAAATAAATTAAAGATATTGTACTAACAGACATTTTGATGTCCCATACATTTTTTTAATAAATAATAATAATTATTTTACTTCTTATGTTATTTAAAGTTTGTTTAATACGTAGTATAACTAAATTGAATTTTTTTATTAATTTGTATAACTAAATCGATTTTCTCTTAATAAAAGGTGTTAGTTTATTGAGGAAAAAAATACTAGACCACTGGTGCCCTAATTTTTCTCTCATTCCCCCTTTCTCTCTTCCGTTGTCGCGTTTCAATCCTCTTCTTCCGACTGCCTTCCTCAGTAATCGTCGGGCCCTTTGCTGGCGGTCGGCCCCTGGCCGCACGTTCTTGGCCTCAATGTGCGCCCCTTCGTCTCAGTTTGCGCTGGGGGTTGGGTCGGTCTCTCGCAGTTGGTCGCCGTTTCTGGTGCTGAGTTGTGGGCTATGGTCGTCCGCCTCCTTGTGTTTGCAGTGGCGATTACGATGGCTTCGGGGGCTAGGCGTGGCTCGGGCGACTCGCGTCGTTTGTGTCTCGGCGTCCGGGGCAGAGGCGCCTCTCTATTTCCCCTTTCCACTGTGTCTCTGGTATTGGATCCGGGTGAGACCGGTGCCGCCATTTTGGCTAGTGGTGTTAGCCGCTCGGGGCAATGGTGGTGTGGGGGGAGAGGTTGGTTTCCTTCGGCGAGGGGTTGGGTCTACTCTCAGGTTGGGTTCGGGGCTTGGATTTCCATTTTAGTTAGACGGTTCGGTAGTTTCAGGAGCGGATTTTTGGGCTGCGAATTTCTCCTTGGGGTCGATTGTTTGTTCGTTGGCTCCGTTCGGTTGATTTGCTAAGGAAGGACTCGTTTGTAAGTTGTAGTTGTTTTTGTTTCGTTTTAGTTGTGTTTGTTTATTGTTTTGTTTGGTAGGGGTTGTATTTTTGGTTTGGGCTTTTGACCTGTGCTTATGCCCGAGTGAGAGCGGGCCGGTGGGATCATTGATTCTTCTATTTGGGAGCTTTGTATTTTTGTTTGTATTGTGTTTTGAGTGTGTTGGTCTAGCGTTGCTAGGTAGACTGTAGGCAATCTTCGAATCTGTCCTCCCAATCTTTCAGCTATTGTTTGTATCTTTTAGCTTTCGGCTGATTTTTTTGCCCCTTTGTGCAATTTATAAAATCTCGTTCCGGAAACAAAAAAGAAAAGGGTGTTGGTTTATTTGAATTGGAATTGGGTTTACATGTTGTTGACAACTGTACAAATAGAAATGGAAAATTAATTACACACGGATAGGATAGGGATATAGCTGCGTTTGTTTAATAGTGTTTTGGCTGAAAAGGAGCTTTTTCAGCTCGTAGCTGTTTGACTATATACAACCCGCTAAAACTAACGTTTGGTAAACAACTTTTGTAAATGGCGTTTTTGGTCCAATTTGCCAAAATGAAAAACGCTGCTTTTTGTAACGTTTTGAGTTAGCGGTTCAACATAAAAAATTTTAAAGTCTTAATTGCCCAACTCATTATTACAATAACAACAAATAAATTAGACAACTCTCTATATCTTACAATTTCACGAAAAAAAATAATCAAAATCGTGATACTTATTTATTCAAACCGATGTAAATAATATTTAGTTTTTCAAAATTATAAGTGATGCAATATAGAAGATATATTTAACTATATAAATTTCATTCCAACTAATTATAGTATAACTTAACAACTAATTTTACTAACTATTTTTCAATTGTAATGAGATATATCGCAATTGACTTAGATTATTTAAATTGTAATAACTTGTTATTATCTTTGTTTATATGATGCGATTTTATCTAATTAATTAAGAAATTTTTATTTTATTATTATTTATATTTTCTATATTTTAAACCATTTTAATAAACATTTAAAATATTAATTATTCTTATTTCTTGAAAAATTATAAATTAAACATAAATAAAGATGATAAATTATGATGATATCCTTATTAGTAATTTTACATGTTAATAACTAATTCAACCCGCTGATCAAATCAACTAATGCAATCAACTAAAATTGTTTACCAAATAAGCCATAGAAAAACCAAGAAAAAAAAAATACCAAAGAAATTTGGAAAGAGATGCTTCGGTGTCAGCCATGGAAGACCCATCATCCAATAAATAATTGCTCATCCCATGACCATCGGCCACGCAAAGCAATCTTCTTTGCTGACTCACAATAATAAAAATTAAGAAAAATTTAATGGAAGACATGAATTCGGCAACAACCGACCTTCACTTCCATTCGGACTCACGTTTAGATAATTTCCCCGCAGTAAAAGCCACGTTTACATATCTGTTTCACGGTGCCGTAAAATCATTGCACCTTAACGCATACATATGAAAATGAGGGCAGCTGCTTTTCAAACGATCCACTGACGATAGAGATCAGAATGCCTCCGGCGTCAACGCTTCGCGGCTCCGCTTATCTCAACGCGCTCGCCGTCGAGATTGAGAAGAAGCTTCAACGTGTGCGTACACTCTCTTTATCAGTAGTGGTTATTTGTGCGTTTTCTCTGTAAATAATTGTTTCTTTACCCCCCTTCGATTTACTTTATTGTTCTTCAAATCGTTGTTTTTTCAGCCGCTATGTTGGACTGATTGATTGGTGCTATTTGCTTTTTATTTACATTGTAGGCAGTAGCTTCGGCATCTCAGAGGCGGAATCTGTTGCAAGAGTTATTTGCGGATATCGCTTTAGAAGTAGATGATCGAGCCAAAGGTTAAATATCATTATTTATGTTGGTCTGTCTTGAGTTATTTTTTTCCTTATTTTATTTTATTTTATTTTATTTTAAATGCATAGATGTTGCCTTGTAATAGAAAAAAGGGAGGAAATGCTCCGAATAGGAAAGTGTTCCTCGTGAATAATTACTACTTCCTGTTTTTGGCTGTTTCGAAGAAATATAAGCACATTTGAATAGTAGCTGCATGTCTTTCAGCACTCCTTGCGAAAGCTTTATCTGTTTGGGTCATAATTTATCAATATGAATTGGATTTGGGTGTGTCAGCTTATTGTTCTTGTAATTGTCTACTGTACTATAGGTGTAATGTATTTGTTTGAAATGCATTTGAGCTTTTATTGGTCAATAGCATATTTTAGCTTTCGATAGGTCATCAATTGAAGTTGCATAGAGATAATTATGGTTACGTTTAGTGTATTGTAATGTTGACCTGAGGAACAATCACATTATGATTACTTACTGTTGTATATGGCTATATCTTGTAATTTATTCTTTTTTCCCTTCATTGATGCAGGTATTATTTTTGGTGAGGAAGGTGCCATTTCTGTTGAAGATCATGGATATGGGGGCCCTATATGCTTTTACGACGTGCTTGCTGATCATTTTGTTAACATGCCCGAGAATGGGAAATCAATCCTTGATCTAATTGTACAACTTTGGAGCCAGTCATTTGCATCTAACATATTTTCTCTCTTGTTCCACAAGTGGGTATGTCTTAATGTTAATTTGGTGGATTCATTTGTTTCTTTGGTTTAGCTGTCTGGATAGGGGTACGGCCCTTTCATGAATCCTTCTATCTTCTCTGTGCTTTGCCCTTTCTCGTTATATATGCCATTTTTACTGTATATCAACACTCTTATTCTGATGTTAGTTGTCGTTTATTATTCGAACATTTTCTTTTCATCTCAATGATCTTTTATTGTAAGCTTCCATTTTCAGCTTTTTGAGGTTCAGCTTGATAACCCTGAGGTCCTACTCCGCTACTCTTCTGCACTTGTTGAAGGTGCTACAAATGTTTTCTGGTGAGAATCTTTTACATGTTTCTTATACTGAGATAATGTTTATGGGGCTTATGTATTTTAGACCAATTGTAGTGCCTCTGCAGTCACAGTTGTTTACTTGATCTAGTAAAGCTATAGCCGAATATGCAGTTAATAGTCTCTATACCACATTTTCTGGCACCTGCGGGTTGGCCCATCTTAAAAATGATTAATGGTGCTTTATTCTGTATAATAGCATTCTCAGTCACCTAACTTCAAACACAAGTCCTCTATTGTTCCAGTCTTGGTGGAGTTGTGCATTTCTAAAAAACCTTGCTGTTAACATGATGAATGAAGATCTGTTTGCCACACTAACCCTCAGTTAGCACAATTAAAATTGCATAATTTTGTTCAAAATCTAGTTTTTTCCTGTACTTTCTTTAAGCATTTGCATATCATATATAATAAATACTGAAAGTTTTCTAAAAAAATTCACATAGAAAAGTTAAAAAGGTATTTATAAACCTGAGAGTTAATGCCAACAATTTAGGGTTTCTTCTCCCTCAAATTAAAGAAAAAGATATTATGTTTATGGGCATAAATTCTTAATATTCGGTAGATGCCATTTTATTAGTCAGTTGAGGTTTTTTATTTCTTTCTCAACATTGAAAGAACCCTGTGCGATAGGAAGAGGCAAAAATGGGGGAGATATTATAATATTGCTCGTGAGATGGGCTGCAATATTTTGAAGGGTATACTACATACGAGAAGATTGTCAAGATATTGTGAAAAGAAGAGACTTGTAAAGATTATAGTGAAGTAATATTTCAACAAAATTGACTAGGGATTGCACTAACTTTTAAGTGCAATGACTTAAATATAGAAAGATCATAGGACGGAAACGCGCTTGAAGCCATTTATTGCCCCTGATGATATGGGTAAACTTGACTGGGAGAAACTAGTTCTAGACTTGTATGACTAGCTTACAATTTAAAAGTTGGCTTTTCATATAAGTTGTATCAAATCAAGATTTTCCTTTAATGTAAGTTGAGCTTAGTCAGGGTATCCCATTATCTTTGAAGTTATCTAGAAGGGAGCAGTGCTTCTCTAATTCAGAAGTTGTTTTAGATTGACATCAATTGGATTTGGTTATGATTTGATTGATAGATTCACAGTGGCTTATACCAATCCAAATTGTTCCTGGTCTTAATGGTGGTTTTGCAACGACATAAATATGGAGACGGGGTCTAGGGGTTAACTCACCCTCGGGGGATTGTTATCCTTTGTCCTGGTCGTCACCGATGGACACACTAAACTATCCATGTAGCTGAGAACCCTCACAGCCGAGCCACTTCAAGGCTAGTATCAGGGGATAGCCCCTCGTGCAAGCCTTTGACGGGGGTCCCATGATGCCAAAAACCGTGTCCCTCTCTTCCTCTTTTTACTCACATGTCTTCTCACAGGGGACAATGGGAAAGAGCCAGTTTCTGTTTATTATGAGAGCAGAATAGCTGTGGGCATCTAGAAACTAATCAGTCGACTTTTCAAAATTATAATATAACTATATAAGAAAAGAATAACCATGGACGAAGATGATCTTTACTTGACATAAACCGCTGTCATCTTAATAAAACGAGGCCAAAATTGTGGTCCTTTTATTTCTATCTTTCCGTATGGCGATATGATCTATAATGGTCAAGTTAGACTGCATAAGGATGTATACCTGCCGACTGGGGGCATTTTCTGTTTCTTGTAAATTTGATTGAGGAATTTTTCTTATTTAAGTACATAAAACATCCAGGATTGATATCCAGACAAATGCAAGGCGTTTCCAGAGTATCTTTCGGGTGAGATAATTCTTCACTTCGTAACTTCTCTTTTATAATGTCTTCAGTATTACATAAGATACTTAGATATAAAATTTAAGGTACTTTCTTTTCAATCATTCAATGGTTGTAGTATCTCCTAGAGGAAGTTGCTCTATGTTCAGAAAGACTAAAGAAGATTCCATTACAGGTATAGCTTGCATTTTGTTGACTATTTTCAGGTGCATTATGTTCTTTCATTCTTACCTTGTTCGCATTTATGATATACCACTCACAGTTCTGATTATTTGTTAGGCTCAGCGAGATCTGTTCCTTCTCCTCTCAAGATTCCTTTTCTTCTATAACTCAGGTTGGTAAACCATATATGGGATGTGTGTTTGCATGACTATCTTATTCGTGGTTGTCCTCATTCATGTAAAAGATTCGATTGTACTCTGCAGGTGACAAGCTTGATAGCTTTTTGAAGCAGTTTCCTGATTTCCCAAATGCTTTCTTGATTGGTGGTGCCCCGGACATATTCGTCATGGAACTAGCTGATCAGGTAAACCTTTAAAGTGTTCTTTTTCCTTGGTTGGTTGTTTAAATTTTACCTTTCTCATGGTACCATCTTGCGAATGTTTTTCTTTCTGTGCTAAATTGGTGTCTCTGTTATTAGCTTCAAAAATTAAAGGTGGAGCCAGTCCTTCTCCATTACCTCTCTGAGATAAAAGTTCTGCGAGGTACATACCACTCATATTTTACTGTTTGATGCAACATGAACTGTATTTCGTAACTTTTTCTTTACTGTTGAACCTTATGTGATACATGCTCGCTGACAATAACTCTATTTGTAATTTTAACAGGCTTAGAACTTAGAATGGCGACTAGCACGAGATTGAAAACGAGCCTGTATAGCTTCACATCTCCAGGTGGTCCAATGTACCCTACAAGAGCTGTCCGGCATGCAGCATGGGACGCTTTGGACTTTCTTTTTCCTGTGAGTTATTTGAACTTCTGCATCTTCATGGTGCATTTCATATCAGTTGCTAGTGATAGATTGCAAAGTATGTGCATCAACTATTTCTCATCTGCCATCCTGTTAAACCCATGTATCAGTACCTTGAAAGATTTCTGTTAGTGTTCAATTTTGTGTTTTATAAGTGGAATAAGTTATCATGGATGGAAACTAAGATAAAAATTTATGAAATTGATCGTTAGATATTAATTTAGTGACATTGGATTGGTAAGAAAGTCATGAAGCTATTTGGTCCTTCATTGACTTGTACAGTAAACTGAGCTATATCTTGATGCGCATAAATGTGTGAGGTATGGTCTAGACTTTTGGATATATTCATATTCTTAGTTCACTGGGTAAGGGTGTAAGGATTATTATTTAGAGTGGTTATGTCCTCCATCCCTCATGTAACAGAGAAAATAATCTAAAGCCAAGTCTCCTTGCATCAAAGAGACCTCACCTTACGATAAATAAATAAAAAAAGGGTTCTCACCTTGGTAATTAGGCAGACTCATGATATCTTGTCTAAGATTGTACTCTTGGGGTGGGGTAAGGATGTGGGTTAATCAGGGAAAGCAGTTGTTGAGATCAAGGAAATGTATTTTTAGTAAACAAAGCTTTCTGATGTGCTAATGTTAATTTGAGATGTCCTGCTAGTCTCCTTTTCTTCTCCTCTACGATCTCTGATGTTGAGATTTAAAAAATCTCAATTTATGTGAATTTAGAGAGAGAGAGAGAGAGAGAGAGAGAGAGAGAGAGAGAGAGAGAAAGACCAATGGTAAATGGAGACTTCGATGGTTTGACGATAAATATTTGAACTATGACATTTATGTACATATTTGGAGATTTGGGAGTTGTATTAAGTCTTCAACTTTTGGTAACATCAGTCATTTTATATGCTGAAAAATACGAATATCTTGTTTGTCTCTTCTGGTAACACCCCTGCTATGTACAGGTTGGGCGATACCCGCGACACTTGATAAGTCTCTTCTTTCGATTGCTCTATCCATGGTATTGGCCGTCATCTTGTTGGAACTTTTTAATCACTTGTATACAAACTGTGTTTTATTCTCTTTTAAGATTGATTTTTTCTAGTTGGGAAAATATTAGAAGACCAAAGCAATCGTGAACTGTGATGTGTGTGTATCCAGGCTTTGGTGAAGTTAGGCAATCTGTGCATAAAGATTGTAATGTGTTTGTTCTTCATCTTGTTCAAAGATGTGTTGTACAATGTACATGTGCTTGTTATACTACACTTGTAGATGTTCTATTTAGCATTTGATACGGACTTCTAATTCGGAATACTATATTTTTCATTCAATTCTTCAAATCTAACCCTAAGTGCAATATTGATTCTTAGACAGTCTACTGAGCAACTGTGAGTAAACCAAATTGTGATAGAATTAAAGTTCGTGGTATTCAGGTAGTGATATGATATAAAATCAGGATAATTATCATTCAATTTTTCAAATCTAACCCCAAGAAGCGTACAGCACGCTGAGATGGTGCTGAAACATGACTTGCTTTTATTCTATATGCGTGTGTATGCGGTTCGGTTGTTTTGTTTAAGAAAGATGATATGGTATGTGAATGTAAATTTGAAACATGAAGGCCTAATTTGCTATGAGAGACTAGATAAGATTAGAAGACCAATCTGGGTTGAATTTGTTGTGTGTTATCTATGTGGTAAGGTATGAGAGACTAGATAAGATTAGCAGGTCAATCTGGGTTGAATGTGTTGTTTGTTAGCTATGTTATAAAGACATCTCTAATGGTACATGGATTGCTCTATTCTATTTCCATATAGCCCAAAAAATTCAATGTGTCATTTAAAATATCTAGAAGTCTTTCCATATGCAGAAAGACTTCTAGACATCTTATACTCTATATTATATTATTTATTTTATATCTCTCTCTCCTTAAACCAATTATTATATTGCATGTGTTAAATTGTTCCACAATTGACGTTAACCATTGTAGATAAAATATTTTTATTTCCTTTCTTCACATCATACATGTTAAAATAGACGTTGTGCCACTAAAGATGCTCTAAGCCTGCAAGATGAGATTGGGCCTAGTATGAAAATAAGTTTTGTCTTGGATTCACAATTACTGGATCTCAAGTTTTAGGCTGGATCCAATTAATTGCTGCCGTCTGAAGGCGGTAAATTTACTAGATTAGCCCCAAATATTACCTCATTTTTCCGGAAACAACCTGGGTATGCTTGTAAATTACAAATGACCCTATATAAAACGAAAGCAGCTCCATGTATCACCACTTTCCCAAAAAGAAAAATAATAATAAATAATTCATCTATATCTATATATATATATATATATAATAAGAATAACCATTTACTAAATATAGTAGTCAAAATTTTTGAAAGTATTTAATGCATACTTTTTTTGGTAGCTTTTTAAATATATGCATTAATTGTTTCTATGTACACGTTTTCAAATAAGATCAAATCAGACATTGATAAAAAAATATTGTTTTCTTAAATAATTTTATTAATATCTGCAATAATTTCTTGATATCCATTACAATAAATTACATGATTGATTTTCCGTGATTCATGTTGATAATATTTTGGTCAAGATAAATATTACAACATATTTTAAGTTCTAACCATAATAATAATTTTTTTTCACAAATATTCACTTTTTATATAAAAATATTTATAGAAAACCGTAACAGGTTAGGTAGAATTTCTTCTTCCAATTAATCAGGCGAAATCAAGTGTGTGAATTAATCTTTACCAATATATTTTTCTCTTAAGCTTTATTTCGTTATATATAAAAAATAAATTATTCTTCAAATTAATATAATTTACCATTTAAGAGACAATGACCAGATACCTTAAATAGTTTTACTAATGTTCAAAAATTAAAATTGAAATATAGTAACTGTTCAAGAGTTTATTTGTATATTATTGGCAACCATGTTTTTTTTATCATTTTTTTTTTATTTTGATTTCTTTCTATAATGAAATTCTTGTAAAATATAATTTTATTGCAATGTATGCTAAACAAACTATAAATCCTTATAGAACAAATGTGCAAAAGCCAACGGCTGAATACAAAACAGCTAACAGCTGAATAGAAACAACCAACGACTGAAAAAAGAGAGGACAGGTCCAAAGACCGCCTAGAGCCTACCCCAACAGGGTAATAAACTAAAAACACAGACAACACACAAACCCCAAAAGGGTAATACACCACATAACGACCCCAACAGGGTAATACCCGAGTGTAAATCCCAACAGGATAATAAAAGCACACTCGGGTTCACTAAGGCCAACGGCCCAGACAAAAAACACATCGACACAACACACGAACTAAAGAACTACAACAAACATAAAAACACAAACAAAACACCAAAAAACACAGAAAGATCTAGCCCTAACATGCTCATATTTAATGTCTTGGCTAAAAAAAGGCTGATTAAAAGATGTGTGTAACAGCCCACTTGCTATTCTTTAGAAAATAATAATAATTTTCAGAAATAATTTGAACTTTTTCAAATTAAAGTACTTTTCTCGGGCTACTACTCAAAATCATCCATTCTTTCTTTCTCTTAAACTTGACCCAAACCGCTAGCTTGGACCCTCAGGGAACTAACTCCCAAAAATACTTAAGACAATGCAGAGTACTCAAATATATAATGCATAATCTTAACTTTGAAAATCTCATAATACTCGCAAACTCAATGTCTCAAAACAAACTTCTAATCTAGTTCACAACTCAGAAATAGAACAGAGTTTGTAAAATATGCGGAATAAAACTAAACATAAATAATGTGACCACCGCCAGCCATCCAAGTGCCACGCTTAGCCCCTTAACCTGAAAATGATAAATTGTAGGGGATGAGCATAATAATCAACGTGCTCATCTTTAGCATATACAGTACAAATAGTCAATATAATTACCAGATACCATGAATGTTAAAATGCAACACAAATAATATAAGTAGCTCATCTCAGTACAACTCCGCAGCCTTCTCATAGGCACGACTTAGCACTGCATGATCATATAATAGTCTCAGTCTAAGCACAACTCCGCAGCCTTCTAATAGGCTCGACTTAGCACGGTCCTCGTAGCCTTCTCATAGGCGTGTTATTCATGAAACACATAACAAGCATAAATATCACAGAGAATATAAAGGATACCGTAAAGCATAGACTTCCCCACCTGACTTCTGGAATCTGCTGAAAGATGAGTGAATGCTTCGGTAGGAAACTCGAGGGCTTGACTCCTCGGGATCTACATAAATGAAGCATACTCGAATAAATATTCTAACTCTAATCTCGGTAAACTAATTTACCATATTGAAAGATTTTCTAGCTTAAGGTTCACGACCTAGCTCTTTCTCTTTCTTAGATGTTGGAACTCTCGACTCAGACTCTTCTCAAAATCTCTAAAATTAGGCTCGAATAACTTTTAAAATTTGTAAGAATAACTCGGGACATTTTAAAAACATTTTCTACTCATTTTGAAATGGTTCAGTGCGGCTAGTTTGGTCCACTGCGGCTAAGTGCTCTGTCGCTCGACAATGGCTGACACCGATCGCGATCTGGTGTTGCTGCCCGACCCGGCGCCTGCACAGGGACTGCTCCTGGCTACTGACTGTTCAGTGCATTATGATACTGAATGCACGCACTTTACCATTAGGGTCTGCCAGACTTGGCTTGCTTGCCTTCGGTAAATTGTAGACAGTCTGGAGCTGCGGGGCGCTCGCGCTCGAAAACAGACAGTTGGGGCGCGCCTCAGGTCACTGGCGCAAGGTCTCGTGGTTCTCAGCGCACCTAGCATGCGGGATCCTCACATACTAGTACGCGAGTCGCCTACGAGTCTTACGCGGACGCTGGCCGACTGCGACTACAACTGTTGTCATCCGACACAGCGATGTCTGTTTTCGAAAACTCCCTTGCTTATCGACAATCACTCAAGACCAGTCTAACAATAATTTTATAGGCTAGAATAATTTTATCAAAAACTCATTTTACTCAAATTAAATCTAAGGTATTTCCTACACTCTTAAAACGTAAAACACTCCATTTTTACAAAACTATGAGGCTATACACGACAGCTCAAATATGACATAATGGTCCAGGCCAAAAGGATTTTAAGGCTGAAACATTAGGTAAAAAATTGAAATCGATTTCTACCATTCTCTTACAAAAGCAATAACTCGAGGCTTCTTAGCATGAAATTTCGCATAAACATTCGTACAGACTGAGGTTAAACAAAATCCTACGAGAGTCCAACATCCTCTTTACATCCAACCTCAAGAACATAACTAAAATTCAAGAGATTATATATTATGAACCTTAAGCAAATATTATTCCTCAAATCTTCTAAAATAAAGAGAAGGGATATAGCTATATACCTTCATCAAGGATTTACGAATAACGACTGAAAAGAGACGGGAAAACGCTGGATCAAACTCTGTCTCGCTTTTCGGGAGCAGGTGCTGTTGGGGTAGAACACTAAGCGCAGCGGACAAAACTATCCCTCCAACAAATATGACAAGCACTACTCCAAATGAAAATAAGCTAACACAAATAAATAAAAGACGAGAAATAAAAAGAACACAAAAATTGATAATGGAGTTCGGCAAATATTGCCTACGTCTTTGGGCACCGCCAACCACAACGCCAAATTTACTAAACTCACCAACAAAATACAACTAGGGTTAAATAACCCACAAATTAGGATTTCCTTAATTAAGGATTTCCTTCTAAGAGAGGAGGAAATAGAATAAGGTGAAATTATAACCCAAAGGCAAGAGACCTATTTATACTAATAAGATCCTACACATCTTTTGTATACATCCAATGTGGGACAACAAATTAATAAAAAAACTAACAATTCCCCACCTTGACTAATTTTGCTCCCACTTCGACTCTTTAATCCAAATCGACTGCTGGCGGTGCCTCCAAATGCGCCTCTCGGCGCCAACTCAAATATGCAGAATGTTGGTCAAGTCTAAATAATGTTCAAACTTGACTGCTGTCACTACCTTGGTCATCATATCTGTAGGATTCTCCATCGTCTTGATCTTCTTCAGCACAACAGTTTCATCTTCTAGAATCTTCCGCACAAAGTGACAGCGAACATCAATATGCTTCGTTCTTGCATGAAATACTTGATTTTTCGCTGTGTGAATAGCGCTCTGACTGTCACAATGCACTAAGACGTGCTTTTGACCAACTCTCAAGTCTTCAAGCAAACTTTGAAGCCAAATAGCCTACTTCACAACTTCAGTAACCATTATATACACTGCTTTATTGTAGAATCCTTTCACAGCTTGCCAATGACCTTTACCAGGGTCATGCATATACCTGCTAACAACACCAATTGCTTGTGAAATGTCGGGCCTTGTACACACCATCGCATACATTAAACTGCCAATTGCATTTGCATATGAGACTCTATCCATGTACTCTAGTTCTTCATCACAATTTGGCGATAATTACTTAACTTAATATGAGGGGAAAGTGGTGTACTTACAGGCTTCGTCTCATCTTTTATGCCGAAACGCTGTAGTACCTTATTTAGATATTGCTTCTGAGTCATACAAAGCCTGTCTCTCCTTCTGTCCCTACTTATCTCCATCCCGAGTATTTTCTTAGCTTCCCCCAAGTCTTTAATCTCAAACTCTTAATTCATCTGAGCCTTCAAATGATCAATCTCCACTTGGCTCTTTGATGCAACCAACATGTCATTCACATACAAGAGTAAGTAAATGAAAGATCCATCTTGCAGCTTGCGTAAATACACACAATGATCATGTCTGCTTCGCGTGTACTTCTGCCCAATCATAAACTTATCAAACCGTTTGTACTACTGTCTCGGAGATTGTTTCAGCCCGTACAACGATTTGTTCAACTTACAGACCCAATTCTCTTTTCCAAGAATTTTGAATCCTTCTGGCTGAGTCATGTAGATTTCCTCATCTAAATCTCCGTGTAAGAACGCTGTCTTCACATCAAGTTGAGCTAGCTCTAAATCCAACTGTGCTGTTAAGGCGAACAAAATTCTAATGGAAGAGTGCTTAACAACTGGAGAAAACACTTCATTATAATTGTTGTCAGTATTTTTACCGGAGTAGAATCGAAAGATTCGTTCCCCGAGTCGTATCGTAAGGAAGGTTAGCCGGATATTCTTGTGCGTTTATCCGATCACGAAAAAGAGAAGACAAAATCCTAAACACTCTAATTCAATATTTTTGGGTTTCAATTATCAACTAATGATTTAAACTAAATAAAATGAAAGTAAAGCGGCAAATAAATTCACTGAATGATTAAAGAGTTATGGAATCGGGGATAATTGCTTTCGGTTCTAACATAATCACCGGCAATCAATTGCTCGGTTAAAGGACTTGAATCGTTTCTCGTTCAGAGGTTCACTCTCAATAACTCTTCGTAACAAGAGAGTGAATGTAAACGATCCACTATCAATTCCAACAACACATAGACTATACGTTTCCGAGCAAGTCTATTCTAAACGAGCCTAAATCGACCAACGTCTCCCCTCTCGGTTCTATACGTTGATTAACTAGGTTAGAAAGGTGATCAATCTACTAACCCTATAATTCACACAACTCGCATAGACATGAACAATCAAAAGCATTCAATTTTAAACGAACCTAATCAATCATCCCCTATCCCTATAAAATGGATTTAGCTACTCATAATGAATTTAACATCACAATTCATATCATCAACAAAGCAATTGAGAAAAGGAACTTACGATTAATATAAAGAATCCAATGTCAAATCCAAGTGCATCCAAATCCAAAGCTAGAAAAAAGGAGTTTTTCAATCTCCAAATCG
The DNA here is from genome assembly GCA_008636005.1 of Striga asiatica. Lineage (NCBI taxonomy): Eukaryota > Viridiplantae > Streptophyta > Magnoliopsida > Lamiales > Orobanchaceae > Striga > Striga asiatica. The sequence continues at coordinate 1,540,855 of BKCP01009515.1, forward strand.
AATCAAAAGAGAAAAAGCATGAAAAGGAATGAGTTTCTCTAGAGAAGAACGTAAAAACAAAGTCTGGAAGTGAATAATGAACCCTAGGACCGAAATCTGATGTTAAAATCCCGCGAGTCGCGACTTCGTCTCGAAACTACACCTGAAGCCTCTGTTTGTCTCGCGGGTTGCGACATGTTCGTGAGTCGCGAGAAATACTGGGCGCGTTTTCTGTCCATTTTTCAGTCCTCTTCGTCGTTTTCTGAGCTCGACCACGGGAATTCTTAATATCCCGGTCTCGGCTCAAGCAGTCCCAACCTCGACTGGCACAACCTACCTCCTGAAAATACAAAAACAAGGAAAAACACGAAGCAAAACACGACAAAAAGACACACAAATAGAAACTAAAGAGAAAAACACAAAACGAACGAAATGGACCAAATACACTACGAAAAACCTACAAATGGGGAAAACCAAAAAGAAAATAAACATGGAATAAAGACACAAAAATGGGACAAACAACTCCCCCACACTAAGACCTTTGTTCGTCCCGAACAAAAAGAAAAGAAAAGAAAAGAAAAGACACAAAACCAAAACGAGCCTGGACATCAGTCGATAACAAGATAAGTCTCAACACGTTCAACTTCAACAATGAGCATTCAAATGGTACATACGAACATAACACGACTACATGCTTGATCGCTAAACTTTAATAAGATGTCCTCTCAAGTATGGGAATGTATATGTGTGCCTCACTCATTTTCTTATACAGATAAAGATATGGGTGCACTCAAATTGATCGATAACAAGTTCAATCATAGGCTTGCCCATTGTCTAACTTCTATTCTAACCAATCAAAATCGAAATTAGTGAATCAAAACGTCTTTCAGGGTTGTAACGTAGGCTCATTGGACAGGTAGGATAAATATAGGCTAAGTGGCTCGAATACAACTCAAACTCCTAACCCACGAATGTACGCTCAACCGGTTGCTCAAACAAACCGGATCTTCCCCCACACTTCTCCTAAAAACACACGTTTTACCCAACTTATTTTGTTTTGCTCTTTTTTTCTTTTTTTTTTCTTTTTTTTTTGGTGCCAACCTCTTTGGACATTTACAATCAATTCGACTACATTTTTTCCTTTTTTATTTTTATTTTTTTCTGGAAATATAAACATAACTCCACAATTATCCCCTCTCATTCTCAAACCGAGACTCAACAATGTCATCATCACGAGGTTACACAAAAAAGAAAAAACAATTAGGCTCAAAAAGGCAACTAGGGAATAACTGCAGAAAAACAAGGATAGAAAAATAAAAAAATGCCTTAATCATATTCGTAATTCATAACCCAAATTGATTCATTTCGATGCAGACTCAGGGCAAGTTCTAATCAAACAAGAGCACGACCAATGTATCTCAAGAAAGAAATAAGGCTCAAACCTCACTAGGCAAATATATGAATGTCAATCAAAACCATTAACCAAACATTTCATCACGCTATGCCATATAATACCAACATAGGCTCAAACCTCACTAGGCAAATATATGAATGTCAATCAAAGCCATTAACCAAGCATTTCATCACGCTATGCCATATAATACCAACATCACAACTCATCGAATTCATTAAACACGTCTCAACTCATCATAAATTTTCCAAGTACAGACTCCAAAACACACAAAAAACCTACACTAGACCGGTCCACCGAGCAAGAGAAAGAAATAAAGACACATCCTAAAACAAAAACTAGACCTGGTCAACCAAATAGCCACATAAAACTCCCCCACACTTAAAATCAGATAATGTCCCCATTGTCGATCCGCAGTGTAAGGAAGGTGAACTACATAATCAACCGACACGACACAACAAAGAAGTGAAAATACAAAAATAAACCAAATAAAGAGAAAAGAAAAAGAAAAGCTAACCAACACAGTGAAAAATCACTGTGGTCCATGAGGAGGAGGAGGAGGAGGATAGGGATGGCCGGTGCCGGAGCTCCACTGTGCAAACTGTAACGCCCCACTTTTATTTGCCGAAATTCAGAATAAGTTTCAAAATTTATTTCAAAACACTTGAGGCGCTACTCTTTTTCAAAAACAATTTCAACAATATCACATATGCAATTCCCAACGATTTCAATAATATAAATAGTCAACACCCAAACCGGGTTCAACAATCGTAAATAGTCAACGCCCAAACCGGGTTCATAAATGACATCCACTCCCAAAACTGGGTTCATCAAATCCATAAATTCTAGGGAGTACACTCCCTATCGATAATCCAATATTCAACAAAAGTCAGGAATGCATAATTCATGATAAGCAATTTAAGCAGCGGAAATAAGCGATAACATGACCACCACTCGCTTCCCTCTGTCGTGCCCGCAAATACTAACCTGCATCCATGAAGAGCAGGTGGGGATGAGCACAATAGAAAATCGAGGTTCTCACCACTATGCAATAATTAATATTAAATTTCATAAAATAAAGCAGGTATAGTCGCAGTATGAACACAAATCAATTAATATCCCATCTCCTTCCCAGAGTCAACTCTCATGTGCACACCTATACCAATAGACCACTGCTGATACACGTATCGAAATCTCCCGCGGGCCTTACATTTGATGCCCAGACAGTGGGAGTAAATCCACGCCGAATACCCGGAAACATCCCTTCGGACTTACATCAAGGATCACCAGCCAAGGCTCACGCCCTGACTGCCATACATAAATAAAGGAGACACCCCCATCGAGTACGTTCTATAGCTACAGGAATAACCGTTCGACGGTCAATATGGTTCACGTCGAAGGCTACATGGTTCACATGCATACTTTGATCATACCACAACAATAACAATTAATTAATGCATAGAAATTTTCAAATAAAACCCACCTGGATAGCAAGAGGTATAGCCAAACACAAAGTTGAAGGAATTACGGCACGATTTCAGCTCGAAGGACCTACAACAATTTATAAGGACCTATCACTGACTGCCCAATACAAAACAACACATAAGGCACATATATTTAGCCGAAATCATATCGACTAAGTGACTCGTGGATTCCTTGACCGAGTTAGGTACTATGGAGTTATTAACAGACCTAGACATGACTCAAATACATCAAATAATACACATAAATCATGCCAACATCAAATAAATCCCATCCGAACCTAACCAACCGATAACCGAACAACAAGACTCCAAAATAAACTAAATTCAGAATTAGGACTTAGGCTCAGCCAATAAACCTGAAATTTTACCACATTATAAAACATGCAAAAACACATAAACTCACCAAGTTTCAGCCCTAAATTCATCCGGGAACATTTTTAAATGATTTAAGCCAAAACAGCACCAAGATCAGCATTTGATATTTCACATAGCTAAACTTCGAATTTTAATCTGAAACTTTAACACTATCTAAAACATCATAAAATAACGGGTTCCTGAAAGCTTCAGCTCAAAACTCCAAGTGTACAATTTTTAATGAATTTCACAAATTTCTGCTCAGAAACCGCTTTAAGCCTTTGAACTCGAAAAACTCAAAAGTAAATTCAGGGGCTTGGCACACACATTGCACATACTCAGAGGCATAACATATCAAAAATTCCACTTAAACGGATAACGACTCGATTTATGGTAAATTTATTACGTTTCAGCAGCATGTTCGGTTTAGAAAAATCATAACTCTCAAAATACAACTCGAAACGACTTCAAACCAAAACTAACAGATCAAGGACAACTCCAAGTACCTATAACTCCAGGATTTCCATGAAACGATCCACACATGTTCAGTTCAACAATTATTCAAAGTGACGACAATCACTTTGGAATCCAATTCGCGAATATAAAATAAAATTCATACAATTATTCAACTAAGGCACGAATTTAAATTCACAAAGCACGTTTAACACCCATTTCACATAATCGAGCACATAATAATATAGGATTAAATGAGACGGGTCGAGCCTTGTACCGTTCTCGGGATTCGATCGAAAAGGGAACGAAAGACGAAAGGTGACGGGCTCGGACCTCGGACGGCAACTAAGTCACGCGAACTGTAAAAACGCAGCCACGGATTGGCGGCGATGGAGCTCGTGGACAGCGGCGTCAACGGCTCGACGGAAGTTGCTGGTAGCGGCTCACGACCGCAAGGTTTCGACAATGGGGCAGGCTCGCCGACGATGGCGGAGGAGCAGCCGTCGGGGTCAATTGCTGCACGGAGGGAAGTTTGCCGGGGTCGAGGTCGCCGGAAAGATGGCTGGACGCGGAGGTGACGAACTCGTGAGGTTCTCGTCGCCGGTGCTGGGCCTGCTCGCGAACGGAAGGCCGCCGGAAGAAGTCGGGAGGGCGCTGCGTCGTGAGGAGGGCGCCGGGTCGTCGGGCTTGTCCCTGTTCGTGGCGGGAACTCGCGCAGGGGTCGCCGGTGGGTCTTATGGCGGCAGAGATGGCGGAGGGTGGTGGTGCTGCGATGGAGAAAATTGCAGAGGGGAGATGATGATGCGATGACGCCTGACGGGATTGTGATGACGGAGGGAAGGTGATGATGGCCGATCAAAATCACGAGAGAGAGGGTGAAGACGATGATAGGGTTGGGATCAGATTTTATTCTCTCTGTTGAAGCCACGATCGAGAGAACATGAAGGGGAGAAAAAAAAGCTGTGAGGTTTTCTGTTTGGGAGAACGAAAATGAACGAGCCAAAATAAAAAGAGACTAGGGTTAAAGTCTTGTGGCCCAAGACATACTTAACACACACCCCCGGGTCGGGGCTGATTCGGGCTGGTTTGACGGGCTCGCGGGTTCAATGAAATGATTCGGCTCAGCTCTAGGGCTCAGCTTTTCGTTTTCCTCGGGCCTGATATATTAAATCGGATCGGCTCGAAAATCAAATCGCAAAATAAATACATAATCGGATATAATATTTTTATAATACACACAAATTACATTTTTAAAATAATAATAATAATAATATTAAATATACAATACACATTTTTAATATATTAATATCACTTAGACAAATAGGCAATTAATTAATATTAAAATAATTTAGCAATTTGAAAAATAAATCATTTCGACAATTAGAATTTTTATAGCATTCAAACAAATAATAATAATAACACATAAATATAAATAATAATAATAATATTAAATAATCCTAAAAAATTCCATAGTCAAACGGGTTTACAATCGGTTCACTCGATTAAACCAAATTCGTCGAACGACGAATGTTTTTCAATAAAACAATCGAGTATTCCAACCTTTTATTTAAGTCGACATCGCGACCAATAAAATAAATATACATAATATTCGATAAATAGAATATTCCGAGAAATTCTATAAATCGAACGGGGCGTTACACAAACTGCGCGTCCCACTGGGTCTGCCATGCCTCTATAGCCTGAAAGCGGAGGTCGACGCTGTCGAACTGGGCACTAATGTCGCGCATGTCCCGATCGTAGCGGTCCTCGACCGCCGTCCACCACGGAGGAGACTTGGACCACCAAGCGGGCGGTGCAGACGTACGCGCTGGTCGCTGCTGCGAACGAATGGTCCGTGGCTCCCGGGAATCTGCCTCCGGGGTCGATTGCCAATCACCAGGAGGCGGAAGGCGATGGTCCTCGTCGATAAGAGCCTGATCCTGCTCCATCGCCTCCGTCTTGTGGGTATTCTCAGTCTCCTGCTGAGGACGAGACGAGCCTTCCTGAGCTGTGGAAGCGGCCGCACCCACCTTCTTCATATAGGCGGCGTAGGCCGGGCGCTCTGTATAGGCCTCAAAGGTGCGGCGATCACGGATTCGGCCCGAATTACTCAACGCGTAGGAGTCAATGAACCACATACGAGTAGGAAGGCTACCAGACGCCTCCGGGTCCACGTGGAAGTGCAAAGCCAGAGTGGTCACTATATGACCAAAGCAGGCTGTCACTCTCTTGTTCCGAATGACGGCTCGGCACTCCTTCTTAAAAATATCCAACATATCTTGGTTCTTCCTCTCGAGCATAGCCCACAGCAGAGCGAGGTCAATCTGAGTGACCTTGTTAGCACAAAAATTTGTGCATCACAACGACAACACCGTCCTTGATGAGGCTATTAGCCAAGCCCTGCGAGTCCCACACCGTGTCGGGAGAAAGCTGGGGCCAGAAAATATCAGGAGTCATTCCTTCATTCATCCTTGCGCCGCCACGATGGAGGCCCACGACGTCTTTCATGACGTCGTCAGTGATGATCCTCCGTGTCCCAAGGAGAAGGCAAGTCATGTAATCCTCGGTCGACGGAATCTCAAGTGTACTGAAGAACTCGAGTGTGAGGTTTCGGTATGTTGGGTGGACCAAGCGGGCGTAAGTCTTCAAGCGCAACGCGTCAAGATAGGACTCGATGGTCTCTAAAATCCCAAGATCAGAGAGCAAGGCGAAGTCAAACGTCTTAGATTTCAAGACATCATTCTTCGCGAGCTGGGCATAAACCTCCTCCTCTCGTTCCGAGAGAATAGTAAAGGGAGCATTGTAGTCGGCCCGTAAATCGACCGGCTCGTCCCAAGAGGAAGAATATTCGCCGACAGTCTTCTTACGTTTGTTGTCGGCTCCTTTTTTCACCATTCTTAATATGTAGTTCTCTTACAAGCAATTCACCGAACACTTGGTAGGCAAGCTTTGGAACTTGAAGGCTCAAGAGAAACTAACGATGATGCACCCAAATATATGATTCCTCCAACAAAATTCAGCAACTCTCAACCCAAACAATGTGAATGTCATGATAATAGGAAGAAGGAAGAATACCGGGCACCAAAAATCGAGTGCACGTTGAAGCCGTGAGCTCGAGCTTTGGAGAAGGAGATGTGACAGGCTAATCGGAGGTGACGGAGAAGGAGTTGTTTGTAGGTTGCTGCTTCTGGTCGGAGGTGATGGAGTGCCGCCGGAAGTGGAGATGGGGGCTAGGGTTGCTGTTGTGAGGTGGAGCAGGTGAAGGTCGCGAGTGGTCGAGAGTGAGCGGGTGCGAAGCGGTTCGGTGCAGGGGCACCGACTCTGCTGGAGATGAAGGTCGTCGGTCGCCGGTGGTAGTCGGAGCTCGCAAGTGACGGGAACTGAACTAGTGTGAAGTTGAAGTAAAACCGAGTTGAAGTTGAACGGGGGCGGAATTGAGATAAGTGAGCGTTGATGAAGTATAGTCGGAGTGATGGCGGTGGCCGGAGATGACGACGGTGGCGGGCCGGAATCGAAGGTGGTTGGGCGTGAGCTGTCGCGAGCAGTTGAGAGTGAGCGGGTGGTTGCAGGGAAACGCGATTCTGCCGGTGGTGAAGGTCGCCGGTAGGCTGGTGGTCGTGCGGAGAGGACGTCGGAGGTCGGTGGTCGAAGTTGCACGGAGATGGAGAGTGAATTGGAGCGCCGGTGATTGTCGTGAGGGAGAGAAGGGTTTCTATCGCGAGAGAGAAATTGGGAATTCCTGCACAAAAACAAAACCGATCCGTCAATTTAAGGGAACAGGTAAGTCGCGAGACATGTCTCGCGACTCGCGAAAAAAACAGAGAACGGTAGCATAATTTTGTGGGGATACTCGCGACTCGCAACAGATTCGCGAGTCGCGACTTCAGTGTCGCGAATCGCGATATTGTGTCGCAAGTCGCGAAAAAAACTGGGACCAATAGACATATTTCATGGGCTAACTCACGACTCGCGACATAGTCTCGCGAGTCGCGAAAAACCGATTTTTTTTTAATGCAATAATAATAGATATATATACACATAGCACAATAAACGCTCGGTTTTAAGCCAGGAGCTCGGCATTGATGCCTTAGATCAAGGATACGCTGGGTCGCCGAGACCGATGGTCTCGACATGGTACTTCCCGAACTCCCCATCAAAATATGGCTTCACTCGCTGTCCGTAAACCACAAATAACTCGTCATTAGCTGGATTGCAAAGTCGAATGGCCCCAAAAGACAACACAGCATCAATGACATATGGACCACTCCACCGGGACTTCAGTTTTCCCAAAAAAAGACGGAGTCGGGAATTGTACAGAAGAACACGCATGCCTGGCACCAGCTCATTTCTGACAATATGGGCATCATGGAGTCTTTTCACCTTGTCTTTATAGATCTTGGCATTCTTATATGCCTTGTTCCTCCTTTCTTCTAACTCTGGTAGTTACAACAGTTTAGTTTTTTCGGCTGCATCTAGATCAAGGTTCCTCTTCTTAATGGCCCACAAGGCCTTATGCTCAATCTCCACCGGTAAGTGACAAGACTTCCCATAGACGAGTCTGAAAGGGCTCATTCCCAAGACGCCTTTGTAAGTTGTTCGTTGGGCCCACAAAGCATCGTCCAGCCGGCTCGACCAATCCTTCTTTGATGAATTGACTGTCTTCTCTAGGATAGTCTTGATCTGCTTATTGCTCGTCTCTGCTTGACCCAAAGTTTGTGGATGGTAGGGGGTAGCTACTTTGTGAGAAATGCAATACTTCTTCATCAGTTTCTCAAAGAGCTTGTTGCAGAAGTGCTTTCCCCTATCACTCACTATTGCTCTTGGGAAACCAAATCTGCTCAGTATATGACCTTGCACGAACTTGATCACAACATTAGCATCACATGTCTTTGTGGGGATAGCCTCAACCCACTTAGACACGTAATCTACAACAAGTAAGATATACTCATAGCCACTAGACTTGAGGAATGGTCCCATAAAATCAGTGCCCTAGACGTAAAAAATTTCTACTTGAAGGTTATTAGTCAAGGGCATCTCATTTCTGCGACCTATATTCCCTGTTCTTTGGCATCTATCACAAGAACGGCAGAAAGTATGAGCATCTTTGAAAAGGGTAGGCCAAAACAAACCTGACTGTAGAACCTTGAAGGCGGTCTTCTGGCCGCCAAAGTGGCCACCACAATGAAACTCATGGCAGAATGTGAGGACATCGACTTGCTTCTCTTCTGGTACACATCTTCTAAGAACCTCGTCCTTCCCCATCTTGAAAAGAAGCGGCTCATCCCAGAAGTAGTCCCTACACACAGAAACAACACGCTTTCTCTCTTGGGAAGAGAGGTCAGGCCGCAATTTTCCACAACATAGGTAATTCACAATGTCAGCATACCAGACACTTTTTGACACTTCATGTGCATGCTCATAAGGAAAACTATCATTAATAGAATGATGCACAATTAATGAAGATGATGAGTCAGATGGGACTATGCGTGACAAGTGATCAGCAACTACATTCTCAGAACCTTTCCTATCTTTTATGTCAACATCGAACTCTTGCAGTAACAAGATCCACCGGATGAGCCTTGGTTTAGAATGAGTTTTGCTCAAAAGGTATTTCAAAGCCGCATGATCTGAGTGAATAATTACCTTAGATCCCAAAATGTAAGATCTAAATTTTTCAAGCGAAAAGACCACGGCTAGAAGTTCCTTCTCGGTGGTGGTGTAATTCTGTTGGGCCCCATTAAGAGTCAAACTAGCATAATAAATCACTCTAAGCAACTTATTAACTCGTTGACCCAAAACGGCGCCCACTGCAATGTTAGATGCATCACACATAATTTCAAAAGGAAGTGACCAATCAGGGGCAATAACAATAGGGTCACTCACAAGCTTGTTCTGTAATTCATTAAAAGCACTCAAGCAAGCATCATAAAAAATAAATGGCACATCCTGAGCAAGCAAGTGGTATAATGGTTGACTTATTTTCGAAAAGTCTTTAATAAAACGCCTATAAAACCCCGCATGCCCCAAGAAACTCCTAATCCCCTTAACATTCATAGGAGGGGGAAGTTTTTCAATAACATCTACCTTAGCTTTCTCTACCTCCATCCCCCTACTAGAAACAACATGGCCTAAAACAACTCCACTCCTAACCATGAAATGACTTTTCTCCCAACTCAAAGTCAAATTAGACTCAATGCAACGTTCAAGGACACGAGATAAATTATGGAGACAATGAGAAAATGAATCACCAAAGATAGAGAAGTCGTCCATAAAAACCTGTAGGCAGTCCTCAAGCATATCCGAGAAGATGGAGAACATGCACCTCTGAAATGTACCCGGTGTATTGCACAGTCCAAAGGGCATCCGTCTGAACGCGAAGGTGTCAAAGGGGCACGTGAAAGTCGTCTTTGGCTGATCCTCAGGTGCTATGGCAACTTGGTAGTAGCCGGAGAGTCCATCCAAAAAGTAGTAGAACTGGTGGCCCGAAAGACGATCAAGGATCTGGTCAATAAACGGCAACGGGAAATGATCCTTCTTCGTCACCGCATTCAGTCTCCGATAATCAATACATATGCGCCACCCGGTAGTGATGCGGGTGGGGACCAACTCCTTCTTATCGTTCTAGATCACAGTTATTCCCCCCTTCTTGGGCACCACAAGAATTGGGCTGACCCACTCACTACTCGCCACCGGGTAGATCAACCCTTCAGAGAAAAGCTTCAACACCTTTTTCTTGACTACCTCCATCATATTCGGGTTTAGCCGACGTTGGCTATCCTTAAAGGGTTTGGCTCCCTCCTCCAAGATAATTCGGTGCATGCATGTAGAGGGACTAATCCCCTTGATGTCTCCTAAGCTCCATCCTATTGTTTTCTGGTTCTTCCGGAGCATGGCTATCAGCTCCTCTTCTTCCTCACGGTCAAGCTCATCAAAGATGATCACCGGCTTCTGTTTAGCATCATTCAAGAAGACATACTCAAGGTGCTTGGGCAGCTCCTTAAGCTCAAGTGTGGCCTCAGCTCGGGAATGGCCTTCTCTCACTTCAAAGAGTTCAACTATATGCTCATCCTCATCCTCGAAAATCGGCATCGATGCTTCCTCGAACTCACGAAATACCATCTCATTAACAAAGGGGTCGGCTAGATCAATGAAAGCACACTCTTCAAAAAAATTAACCGAGGAGGCAGACATGGCTCCTCGAACGGAAATATATACCGACTCCCCCAAAACAGTCATATTCAGGGTCCCGTTCTTCACATAGATGATGGTGTGATCCTTCCCATTCTCGTGAACATCTCCAACGTCTAAGACAATGAAATCAACTGGAATGATAAGCTTACCCACCTTCACGAGAACATCCTCGACTATCCCCTTCGGATACCGGATGGAACGGTTCGCCAACTGGAGGCACTATCGGGTCGGCCTCAACTCCCCAAGACCGAGCCTCTAAAAAATCGAGAAGGGCATGAGGTTTATTCCGGCTCCGAGGTCAAGCATCCCCGAAGCTACCTTCTTGATGGGTCTACTTCTAGATCTGGAGTAAACCGGTGGATGTGAGCTCAGATCTGCTTGAACCGCTTCCAAATCGTTGCTAGACCGTGGGATACCAGCAAAAACTCAACGCCGGAGGTGTTTCCGGCGTAGAGCCTCCGACGCTCAAGTCAGTATGAGAGTGATGAAGAGATGCTGTGCAGCAGCTATAGGGGAGAATGGGAATGAATGAGAGTTAGGGTTTGAGGTTACCTCACCTCCTTTATATAGGAGTGAATACTTACTTGAAGTACCTAAAATACCCAAGTCGGTGGACCTAGAAGGTCCAAAATGCCGTGGTCGATTCGCCTCCCCTTGCTGCTGAGTCATCACAAGATTCATTCTTAACCTTTGTAATATGTGGAACTTCAAGTATGCTGCAAGTGTGATGAGTCGTCATCACATCTTTATTATTCGAGGTGTGCGGGGTCGACTTCGAGAGCTAGGAGGTCGACTTGTGGATATGTGCGGATTCGGAGGCTACGCTTGGATAACTCTCCGAGGTGAAGTCGTCTTCAGAGTATTGTCTTAGTTAAGTCGACTTCTGGGAGTCGACTTAGAGTATCTGGACGCTCGGAAGTTACGCTCTTGTTGCTCTTCTTATACTGCTGTCGACTAGTGGAAGTCGACAGGCTGAGGTCGACTAGACAGATTTCCGCCTCTTCTCGGTCGCTCCCTGTAGAATCGACTTTAGGGAAGTCGATTTGTGTGTGTTAATGGTAATATATCATCCTGTAAGCGGTCTGAGCGGTTATTCGGTCGAGTAGGGAGCCTTTGGGCCAGTATGTCCTTGTATGGCTATATCATCTAGTCCCCCCCTAAATATTACTCTAAGCAGTCGACTGCTTAAGAGTAAATTTGGTAACGAGTAGTTAAACGTCACGTCTTCTTGCGATATCTGCTTGAATTCACTACCTTGATGGCTCGTCTCGTTCCATCGATTGAATGAGAAACATCTCGGTCCACTATGCTTGCATTTTTGGATAAGTCTGACACTCTGACACCCTTTCTCGAATTTCAAATTTTGAAAACTCTGGAGTGACGCGCGTCATCTCAACCGCCGACTCCTCGAATTCCGTACTTCATCAGGATCGTTGGTTCTCTCGATGATCCAATGGTCCCCATCCATCACTATCACATATAAATATATCTCAATTCCTCAGGAATCCACTTTTCGCACTCCTAAACTTCTCGCTCTCTCTCAACTTTCTTCAAGCTTTCCGGCGACCTGCGAGTTTTGGCTTCACCGGCGATATCCGTTTCCGGCGACCTCCAACTTCTTCCGAATTCAATCCGGCCACCATGTGTAATTTTACTGTTCTCTCTTTAACTTTCTGTCGGTTTTTTCCTTCTTTAATTTTTCTGGCCTTTTCGATCTTGAAGTTCATGTGAGTTCTTCGTGTTCTTCGGAGATTTTTTATGGATTTCACGTTGGATCTTTTTACGCGCATTCTCTGTTAGGATTTATTGTTTTTACCAGTCGTCGGCTGTCGATGTGCAGTCAATTTTCATCTGTTGTTGAGTCGGCTCCTATCGACTTAGTGGTCTTCTCTTCTCAGTTTTCCCTTTTCGATTCGACTAAGATCGACTTACTGGTTTATTTAAGTCGAGCTATCGACAGCGATTGCCCCTTCTTTGTCCTTTCATCCTCTGTCGATTATTGAGAGTCGACCTGATTCGTTCTTGTAGGCCTTAACTCGTGACTTTACTAACTTCGACCTTCTCCTTCTTTTTCTTTCCTTAGCTTCCGACTCGTCTCCTCTCTCTGGCTCCCTTGGTCAGCAGATCAACGACTATACTCATCAAGCCGACGAGGGTTCTAGTTCTGACTCTGTCGAGGTAACCGGCTATAAGATGACTTTTGTGCCTCCTCATTCTTCTTCCCCTCGTGCCTCAGTTTCCCGAGTCGACTGGGACGAATATGACCAAGCTCTTTTGGCGGGTGGTTTAGTTGACGTTGTGGAGAGCCCTTCTCTGAGAGATTCTCCTCGTCTCGACCTTATCCCTCGAGGTATTCCTCTTAGGTTATTAGGCATCCCTGTTTATAGAACAACCCCTGTATCTGTACCAGTAGTTGTTCCTGTTCTCGATTCTCAAAATACTGTATCGATAGCTTGTCCTTTGGCTAGGTTAGCTGTTTTAAATCCTTTTTGTTATGCCTCTGCAGCCGAGGTCGAGGGCTTTAGGAAATTTAGTGGGCTCCCTTCCGACTGGGAGTTGGTCGCCCTAGGTCCTAATGACGATTTTGCCCATCCTCCTCCCGGCTGTCATACGTTTTTCATAGATCAAGTCATCTTCGGTCTCCGCTTTCCTATTCAAGACGAGCTTTTGTTGATAAGTAACTTGTATAATGTCCCAATAAATCAATTTTCTCCAAACGCTATCCGCATCGTGATAGCCTTCATAGTCGTCTCCCGAATAGTACTCAAGTTTTTCTCGCCCGAGTTTTTCTTTTATTGTTATGGCTATCGACTTTCCAAAGGTGCCCATTGCCTGGGCCGCCGTGCCGGTGTGACTTTCCTCACTGACCTTTCCTCCAATGTTACGGAATGGAAATCGAAGTACGTCTTTATTTGACACGCAACCGGTATGTATCCTTACGTGAATAAATGGATAACCTCAAAAGTGAAACAGAATAAAAGGCCTCGTTCTGACGAGTTTGTCACTCTTTTGACGGAACTCAATAAACATACATATAGTGCCCGTCAGTTAATAAAGGACCGTGAATTGGTCAATCATGCCCGAATCGTAATTTACTTAGGATCTTCCTCGTCTCGATGACCTTCGTAAGCTACTAATGTCCCTCGTGCAACTGATTGTAAATTTTGATTAGTCACATCATGACTATCAATTGTTGTCCGTATACTAACTTTTGCTCTGTTACTATTTTAGTTAAAGCACTCAAACGCTTTGAGTTCAAAAAGGGCCAGCCGACCGGCCAGCCGGCTGGTGGTTCTGTTCCTCCCCCTCGATCCTCAGGGGGATCCGGGTCGAGGCCCGCTGCTGCAGCTGCCGAGACGACAGCTGCTAAGAAATCTAGGGTTGAGAACCCCAGCGCTTCCCATCCTAAACCGTCGAGTCCCGCTTCTCGCAAGAGGGCCCAAGACGATTGGGCCGCCATCCTCATTCCTGACGACTTGAAGCGTCGCAAGGGCGACAAAGGGAAGGGGAAGGCGGTCGAGAAGAAACGCCCCTCCCCCATCACCGTCAAGGACGTGACGGTCAAGATGCCCTCTCGGCTCTGGAATCATCCGGAGCCGTACCATGTGGCTAAATACCTCAACTCCCTAATCCCTGAGGACGACAAGGAGCGCGTCGATGGAAACCTGTACGAGCGCTCAAACTACGATGTTCAGTGTCTCTCCCGGGTATTTTTCCTATCCTTCAACCGACTTGGTTTCTGCATTTTTCTTTAAACTTGATTCATCTTTTCTCACCTATCTCCAATATTTTTTCGCAGTTTCTGGCCGCGGCGCTTCCCTGCTTCGAGGAGACGAGTAAGGCTCCTTTCGCCTCCACTAAGTCCCTCGAGGACAAGTGTGAGGCTCAGCGCTAGGAGATCGAGGCGCTGAAAGAGGATTTGGAGGCCTCGAAGGCCCTTGTCGATAAACTGAAGGCCGACAAGGCTGTGTTTCGGCATCTGAATGACAAGCTCAAGGCCGACTTCGACAAGGCTCGCGATGAGATTATGGTTGAGGGAGAGAACGGCATCGAGGAGGGGCGCAGAACCTTCTTGAAGTCCCCCATGGGCGCCATCTTTCTCGAGACCTATCGCCAGGAGGTCGTCAAAGCCTTCTGCAATTCCCCTGCCTTCCTCGACAAGCTTTGCCCTGCCGTCGCCCAATACTTCGATTTTGCTTTTGATGCATGGGCGGCGGTAGTGGAGGGGTCTGAATTTGCTGGGAAGCTCGACCACGAGACGGTTAAGAAGACGCTCCCTGACCCCGAGGGCTATGAGGGTGACTCGTCTCTCCCTGATGACTACCCGTGGTGGACGGGACTCGAGGCTTGGGCCATTCGCAAGGCTGGCCTAGGTTCACAACTCAAAATCCCCGTCGCCCCTCTGGCCGGTTCGACCGAATTAGTCAGGCCTGAGGGGTTGGTCATGAGGAAGGAGACGAGGGGCAGGGGATCGAGCCGCTTGTCGACAGGGATGCCGAGGAAGAGAACCCCGAGAAGTCTGCTACCGTTGTGATGGAGGGTGGAGACGACACTGTTGAGAAGTCGGACGCCGACTCTTAGACGTGTTTGTCTGATTTGGGGCTGTGCCAATGTTTTGCTAGTTGTTTGTCCTGCTTTATTACCGTTGTTTATTTTGTCTTTCTCGTCTCGGCTCATTTTCAAGATTTGTAAGGGCCGAGACGACTTCGGAATGTAATGGTTTTTGTTATGAATATAATGCTTCTCTTTTTCCTTCATCACTTGTGTTAATTGTTTTTCAAATTATCTTGCTGCTATTCCCGTGTATCTTCTCCCCAACCCTTCTTGCGAGCTGGTCGAAGTCGAGCAACAATTTGAACAGCTTCTTAGCTGTGAAATGTAAGTTTTTCAACTCGTCTTCTCCCCAACCCTTCTTTGCGAGCTGGTCGAAGTTCGAGCAACAATTTGAACAGCTTCTTAACTGTGAAACGTAAGTTTTTCAACTCGTCTTCTCCGCAACCCTTCTTGCGAGCTGGTCGAAGTCGAGCAACGATTTGAACAGCTTCTTAGCTGTGAAACGTAAGTTTTTCAACTCGTCTTCTCCCAACCCCTCTTGCGGCTGGTCGAAGTCGAGCAACGATTTGAACAGCTTCTTAGCTGTGAAACGTAAGTTTCTCAACTCGTCTTATCCCAACCCCTCTTGCGAGCTGGTCGAAGTCAAGCAACGATTTGAACAGCTTCTTAGCTGTGAAACGTAAGTTTTTCAACTCGTCTTCTCCCAGCCCCTTGCGAGCTGGTCGAAGTCGAGCAACGATTTGAACAGCTTCTTAGCTGTGAAACGTAAGTTTTTCAACTCGTCTTCTCCCAACCCCTCTTGCGAGTTGGTCGAAGTTGAGCAAGGATTTGAACAGCTTCGTAGCTGCGTCAGTTTTCGTTGCCTAGATGTGTACTGAAGTTGGTTATTCGAGTGTTGTCGTTTCGCTTACGTGCATAATTGGTGTGTCGATGTCCTTATGGTGGTATTTGTGATTGGCTCGAGATTCCATTTGAGGGTTCCAATCGTTAAGGTTGTTTTAGTCGACTTCGTAGTCGAAGGCTTCGTAGCCTGCTCGAGATTTCGCTCGAGAATTTACAACTTCGTAGTTGTGTTAGTCGACTTCGTAGTCGAAGGCTTCGTAGCCTTGCTCGAGATTCCGCTCGAGAATTCAACAACTTCGTAGTTGTGTTAGTCGACTTCGTAGTCGAAGGCTTCGTAGCCTGCTTGAGATTCCGCTCGAGAATTCAACAACTTCATAGTTGTGTTAGTCGACTTCGTAGTCGAAGGCTTCGTAGCCTGCTCGTGAACAACTTCTTAGCTGCGAAACATAAGTTTTTCAACTCGTCTTCTCCCCAACCCTTCTAGCGAGCTGGTCGAAGTCGAGCAACAATTTGAATAGCTTCTTAGCTGTCTCAATGTTCGTTGTGTATATTATGTATTAAAGTTGGTTGTACAAGAGTTTTCGTTCTTTAAGCGTGACCACTGCATAATTATGTACATCGATCTCATGGGTGTGAGTTTCGTAATGTGCTCGAGACTTTACCCGAGGATTTCAACCTCCATATTCGAGTTAGTCGTTTTTGAAGTTGGAGGCTTCATAGCCTGCTTCGAGATTCTGCTCGAGGATTCACAACTTCATAGTTGTGCTAGCCGACTTCTCAGTCGAAGGCTACATAGCCTGCTCGAGATTCCGCTCGAGAATTTACAACTTTGTAGTTGTGTGAATCGACTTCGTAGTCGAAGGCTTCGTAGCCTGCTCGAGATTCCACTCAAGAATTTACAACTTCGTAGTTGTGTTAGTCGACTTCGTAGTCGAAGGCTTCGTAGCCTGCTCGAGATTCCATTCGAGAATTTATAACTTCGTAGTTGTGTTAGTCGACTTCGTAGTCAAAGGCTTCGTAGCCTGCTCGAGATTCCGCTCGAGAATTTACAACTTCGTAGTTGTATTAGTCGACTTCATAGTCGAAGGCGTCGTAGCCTGCTCGAGATTCCGCTCGAGAATTTACAACTTCGTAGTTGTGTGAATCGACTTCGTAGTCGAAGGCTTCATAGCCTGCTCGAGATTCTGATCGAGAATTTACAACTTCGTAGTTGTGTTCAGTTGATTACATAATCATTGGAGAGTTAGCCGGCTTTATAGCCGTTTTGAAAAATTCAATTTTCCATGCAATCATAATAAAGTCAACGCATAAACATAAGAAGCATAATTGAAGCACAAACTATAAGATTCATTTCATCATTGAATTCAATTAAAACATTGTTCAGTACAAAAAGTAGTTTGAGACATTGCTTTAGGCGTAAAAGCGTTTGAGATGGATCACGTGCCAGGACCGCGGGATTTGTCGCCCTTCTCCATCCTCGAGTTCGTATGCGCCCCTCTCGAGCACCTTTGTGATGGTATAGGGCCCTTCTCAGTTGGCTTCGAGTTTACCGACATGTTTGAGAGCGTCGGCTCGTTTGAGGACGATGTCCCCAACTTGAAAATGTCTGGTTCGGACCTTCTTGCCGAAGGCCGCGCGCATCTTCTGCTTGTATTCGACGGACCGCACCCAAGCTTCTTCTCGCCCTTCTTCGATTAAGTCGAGGGCTTCTTCTATCATCTCTTCGTTTTTCTTTTCCTCGTAGAACTTCGATCTGTGGGAGTCAAGGCCGACCTCAACCGGCAGTAATGCATCCATCCCATAGACCATGTGAAATGGGGATTGTCCCGTCGAACTTCTTAAAGTCGTCCTATAAGCCCATAGGACTGTTGTCAACTCGTTGACCCAAGCCCCCGACGCTTTTTCCAGTCTCTTCTTCAACCCTTGGAGGATAGTACGATTGGTCACTTCGACTTACCCATTTGCTTGTGGGTGCGCGACTGATGCAAATCTCTGTTTTATTCCCATATTGAGGCACCATGCTTGGATCCGTTTTCCTTGGAATTGAGTTCCATTGTCTGAGATTAACACCTTCGGAATCCCAAATCGACAGCAGATATTGTTGAATAAGAATTGTATCATCTTTTCTTCAGTAATCTGAGCCAAGGGTTCTGCCTCGACCCACTTGCTAAAATAGTCGACTGCGACCACTAGAAATTTCCTTTGTCCCGTCCCCATCGGCAGCGGGCCCACTAAGTCGATTCCCCATTGAGCGAAGGGAATTGGAGAATTGATAGTCGTCATGTACTCAGTAGGGATATGAGTGATTTGGCCATGGCGCTGACATTTCTCGCATTTCTGGACTAATTGCTCGGCTGTTGCTCGAATTTTGGGCCAATAGTAGCCTGCTCGCAGGGCCTTGCCCGTTAAGGCTTGAGATCCTACGTGTGCTCCGCAACACCCTTCATGAATTTCTCTTAGAACATGAATTCCTTCGTCTTCGGAAACACACCTCAAATGAGGTCCGATTAGCGATTTCTTGTATAGGATCCCGTCGACTTCGAAATACTTGCTTAAATATCGAGCCATCTTTTCCGCCTCTTGCTTGTCTCCTCCAGGGACTCGACCCTGCAAGAGTTCGCGAATCGACTTCCTCCAATCGTCTTTCTCGTCAATTTCCATGGCTTCATTTAGAACACTCCCCTCAAGGTGCATCATAGTGATATGATTTCCCACTTTTCCTTCATTCGAGCTCGCAATCCTGGCGAGCCAGTCTGCTCGTTTGTTTTCCTCCCTCGGGATTTGTGTCAATTCGAATTTTTCTAGGCCTTGTATGAGGCTTTGAATCTCCTCGACATATTTCACCATTCTATCCTCTTTAACTTCGCAATTCCCCAACACTTGCCCGACGACGAGCTGCGAGTCGGAATGTGCTGTGATCTCTGTTGCTCTGCCACCGATTGCCAGCTGTATCCCCTTGATAAGTGCTTTGTATTCAGCTTCATTGTTTGAGGCTTTGAACCCCATTCTAATTGTGAAGTCGAGCTGTTCGCCTTTGGGGGATACGAGGACGACTCCCAAACCAGATCCCTTAGCGGCCGAGGACCCATCAACATGCATCATCCATTTCCTCTCTTCTCCCTTGGTTCCTTCTTGAATGAAATCAGCTAGTGCCTGGGCTTTAATGGCTCGCCTCGGCTCGTACTTGATAGAATACTCGCTCAGCTTGACTGCCCACTTCACGAGTCGACCTGAGACTGTAGGTCGACCCAATGTCTCTCCCAGCTGGAAGTTTGTTCTCACCACTATCGTATGATTCAGGAAATAAGGCCTCAGTTTTCTATCCGTTATGACCAGCGTCAAAGCAGCTTTCTCGACTTCGGGGTATCTCGTTTCCGCGCCTTGGAGCACTCGACTAGTGTAGTAGATAGGTTGTTGGGTACTTCCATCCTCTCGTAGTAACACCGAACTCAAAGATGCCTCTCCTACCGAGATGTATAATATCAACTCGTCTTCAGGCTCTGGTTTGGTTAGCAAAGGTAACTCGCCCAGGAACTCTTTTAACTTCTCGAACGCCATCTGCGCCTCGTCATCCCATTTGAAAGTCGTCTTCTTGTTTAGTAACTTGAAAAAAGGGAAACTCTTCTCGGCCGCTCGAACAATAAACCTGCTCAAGCCCGCAATCCTCCCTGTCAGCACTTGTACGTCTCTAACGTTCCGCGGTGGGGCCTTGTCGAGTATCGCCTTCACTTTGTCCTTATTCACCTCGATTCCCCGCACTGTGACAACATATCCCAAGAATCGTCCTGCTTTTATTCCAAAGGCACACTTGCTCGGGTTCAACTTCATTCCAAATGCCCTAAGGGTGTTGAAAGTTTCCCTTAAGTCATCTGGGTGTGAAGTCGAAGACTTTCTCTTCACCAGGATATCGTCAACGTACACTTCTATGTTTTGACCAATTTGAGGTTTGAACATTCGGTCCATCACTCGCTGGTAAGTCGCTCCCGCATTTTTGAGGCCAAAGGGCATGACGACATAGCAATATGTCCCCTTGCTCGTCACAAAACTTACTTTACTTTGATCCTCCGGGGCCAAGGGAATTTGGTGGTATCCCTGAGACGCGTCCATCATGCTTAACAATTCGCAGTCAGCTGTGGAGTCGACTAACTGGTCGATTCTAGGCAAAGGATAGTGATATTTAGGGCACGCCTGGTTCAAGTCACGAAAGTCGATGCACATACGCCATTTGTTTAATGCTTTCCTTACCATCACTATGTTAGATATCCACTCGGGGAATTGGATTTCCTTGATGTGCTTGGCCTTTAGTAACTTGTCCACTTCGACTTCAATTGCTTTGTCGATTTCAGCGCCATGGTGCCTGAGTCGTTGCTTCACTGGCTTTCTGAGGGGGTCGACATTAAGTTGGTGCTCCATAACCTCCGCGTCAATTCCCGTTAATTCCTCGGGAGAGAAAGCAAATATGTCTTTGAACTCCTTCAGTAACCCCACTAACTGTTCTCGCAACTCGTCCTCCAATTCTCTCCCGACTTTGGTAATTTGGTCTTTTGACTCTCCGATTTGAATTTCCATCAACTCCCCATGTGGCTTGAGATCACTCCCCCTCGGCCTCTTTTCACTCGTCATCGGTTTTTTGCCTTCTTTGACCTCAGCCCGTTGGTTGGTTTTGACCGCGATCTGGTAACATGTTCTTGACAACTTTTGATTCCCTCGAGCCTCTCCCACTCGATCTCCTACAGGAAACTTCAACTTCATGTGATAATTCGACACGACTGCTTGGAGGGCATTGAGCGCCGGCCTCCCAAGGATCACGTTGTATGCCGATTCGACATCGACCACCACAAATCTCACCATCTTTACTTTCCTCAAGTCGCCTTCCCCCAAGACGACAGCGAGCGTGGTCTCTCCTAGGGGAGCGACTTCCGAACCGTTGAACCCAAAGAGTGATGTATGCAGGGGCGTAAGTTCAATGTCAAGCTCCATCCTTCTGAGGCATTCATAGAAAATCACATTTACGGAACTCCCGGTGTCGACAAACACCCTCTGTACCTCATATCCCGGTATCTGTGCGGTTATCATCAAGGCATCATTATGTGGTCTCTCGACTTCACCAACGTCCGCAGGTCCAAAATTCATCACTGGTCCACTCTCGTCGACCTGCTGCACCTCAACTTTCACATATCGGCCCCGAGCATACGCCTTTCTCGCTCGGTTGGAATCCCCATCCGTCGACCCTCCGAAGATCATTTAATCACTCCCCTTTTTGGTGGGAGCTCCTCCTTTTCTGGTGATCTCGCCCTCTTGTGAGGACTCTTACTTCTTTCTCGTCTCCTACTCGTCCTCTCGCGATCTTTGTATATGAACTCCTTCAAGTGACCCGCCTTTATCAACCTCTCAATCTCGTCTTTCAAGTGTCGGCAGTCGTCAGTGTTGTGCCCGTAATCTTTGTGGACGGAAATATAAGTTGCTTTTAGGCTTCATGGGTCCATCCTTCCTCGTCCATTACTTCCAGAATTCTTGCGTGAGGGGCTGACAGTGGTGTGTATTGAATCGACCTCCATCTTCTAGATCATCCCTCACCCCTGTCAGCTCGCGGTGACCCTCTTCTCTCTCTTGTCGACTGGCTCTTCTTCTCCTTTTTGTCGTCTCGTCCATCAATCTGGGTCATTTTCAGGCTCTGTAGGTAATCGGCTTCTGCCTCCTCGACATTCATATATTTGGCACACCTTCCCAACACGTCATCGAAACTCCTACCAGGTCGTTTGGCCAAAGAATTATTACATAACCCTGGTAGTAGTCCTCTCATCAATCCCCCTGATTTGATTTCCTCTGTTGCCGTTGGGCACTCGACGCACGCCTTTGTAAACCTTGCCACATACTCCCGCAACGACTCACCCTTCTTCTGCTGCATGCTAATCAACGATAGGTAAGACTTCTCTTGCACCCTTACACTTGCGAATTGATTAAGAAAACTCGAGCTAAAGCCATCAAAATCCCTAGTCGACCCAGCCGGCAGTTGGTGAAACCAGTCCTGGGCCGACCCTGTCAGAATCGTCAAGAAGGCGCGACATTGCACTGGGTCGCTGTAGCGGTGGAGCACCTCCATGTTCTCAAAACTTCTCAGATGTCGAGACGGGTCCGTGGAACCGTCATACCATATGTTCAACTCCCTAAAGCCTTTGGGTAAGTCGGCTCTCAGGATCTGCTGCGAGAATGGGTGTTCTTTTGCTCCTCTGCTCTTCTTCCCACCGACTCGAGCTTGCAAGTCGCGAACCTGTGCCAGTAGTTGTTCTAACATCTCGTCCCTCGCTTGTGGATTAATAGTTCGAATGGAGGATTCTTTCTCGTCCACCCTTCTGTTCTGTTGTACGTTTGACTGGGCTTGTTGCTCGCCACGCGGCTGCTGCTCGACTCGAGGCGGGTACTCGACACGGGGCTGCTGCTCGACCCGGGGTGGGTACTCGACTCAAGGCTGCTGCTCGACCTGCGCCATCTGCTTCATCTGGGCAGCCACGGCTTCAGCAATCATCTTTTGCATTTCGCTCCTTGTCATCGTCAAGGTCTGCTCCTCGACACGGGGTTGGGTCTACTCCGGTACCTCCTGTATCTGTTTTCCCTCGCGTCGAGACATCTCTGCTGGTTCTTTCTCTCCATCTGGGTTAGGGCTTTGACTTGTCCCCACCTGGGTCAACACTTGCAACTTTACTCCAGTCGGAGTGACAGGAGTTTCTCCGCCCAACGTCAGTCCTGGTTGTGGAGGTCCTCCAAATGGTGGCATCCCCATCATCTGCATCACTGGGTGTTTGGTGGTGGAGAGTGGTGGTGGCCTCTTGTCCATCCACGCCCCTCTGAACTCCTCGTTCAAATTTCTCTGCAAGCCTTCCTTCTCCGCCATCAGCAAACAGATTGGAGCTGGGTGTGAAGCTCTTTCTTCCTTCAAGAAATCCCCACAGACGGCGCCAATATGATGGGTCTACTTCCAGATCTGGAGTAAACCGGTAGATGTGAGCTTAGATCTGCTTGAACCGCTTCCAAATCGTTGCTAGACCGTGGGATACCTGCAAAAACTCAACGCCGGAGGTGTTTCCGGCGTAGAGCCTCCGACGCTCAAGTCAGTATGAGAGTGATGAAAAGATGCTGCGCAGCAGCTATAGGGAAGAATGGGAATGAATGAGAGTTAGGGTTTGAGGTTACCTCACCTCCTTTATATAGGAGTGAATACTTACTTGAAGTACCTAAAATACCCAAGTCGGTGGACCTAGAAGGTCCAAAATGCCCTGGTCGATTCGCCTCCCCTTGCTGCTGAGTCATCACAAGATTCCTTCTTATCCTTTGTAATATGTGGAACTTCAAGTATGCTGCAAGTGTGATGAGTCGTCATCACATCTTTATTATTCGAGGTGTGCGGGGTTGACTTCGAGAGCTAGGAGGTCGACTTGTGGATATGTGTGGATTCAGAGGCTACGCTTGGATAACTCTCTGAGGTGAAGTCGTCTTCAGAGAATTGTCTTAGTTAAGTCGACTTCTGGGAGTCGACTTAGAGTATCCGGACGCTCGGAAGTTACGCTCTTGTTGCTCTTCTTATACTGCTGTTGACTAGTGGAAGTCGACAGGCTGAGGTCGACCTGTGAGAGTCGACTAGACAGATTTCCGCCTCTTCTCGGTCGCTCTCTGTAGAATCGACTTTAGGAAAGTCGATTTGTGTGTGTTAATGGTAATATATCGTCCTGTAAGCGGTCTGAGCAGTTATCCAGTCGAGTAGGGAGCCTTTGGGCTGGTATGTCCTTGTATGGCTATATCACTTCCCGTTTCCCAAGGCTGTCTAAATAATGAATCCACCGGGGTCACGTTCCTTCTTGGGCAAGTCGTGCTACATTGCACTTGCTGCCTCATACACGACCACTTTCTCTCCATCCTACTTCATCTTCTCCGTCACCAAGTCCTTAAAGAATTTTCCATAGGATGGCATATTCTTAATCACATCAAGGAGGGGTAAGTTAACATTTACCTTGGAGAGCATGCTGAAAACAACCCGGAACTGCTTTTCCTACTTTTCATTTCTAAGTCGGTCCAGAAAGAGAATGCGAGTCTTGAATGGATTTGGTGACTTATGTAGTACGGGATCGTCTGTCACCTTCCCGGACTCTCTTTCATTGATCTTCTCTGCATCTGTCCCCTCAGTTTCAGGTTCTTTGGTCACCTCTTGATCCTCGGGCCCGGGCATTTGCACCTTGTTGTCCACTACCTTCCCGCTTCTGAGAATCATGATAGCTTTAGCTTGCTCGGGCTGGCTAGGCAACTTCCCTTTGTCATATTCGGTCTCCATGTGCCCGACCCTAGTGGCCAGTTGGCCCACTCGTGTCTCAAGACGCTTGATGGATGCATCTTGGTTCGTGATAAACTGGAGGATCTTGTCGAGCTTGTCGTCTTGGAGGGAAGAACTTGGCCCGGCTCCTGGTGCTTGCATACCGGCTACCGGGCCTCTCGGCTGCTGTTGTTGCTGGTAGTTTGGACGGAGAACGAAGTTGGGTCGAGGTTGCTGCTGCATGAAATTCCGACGGGGTTGCTGGAGGGAGTTCGAGTTGTTGGACCAGGAGAAGCTGGGATGATTCCTCCATCTCGGGTTATACGTATTTGAAAACGGGTCATTGTCAGGCCGGGCTTGGTATCCCTGTAAAGCGCTAGCATCTGCATACTGCTCACCGAACTCCTAATCGAAGGTTGAAAGGCACACTTCAGACCTATGCCCTGGGACTCCACATTTCCCACACGTGTCAATGGACATGGTCTGAATTGGCTGAGCTCCTCGTGCGTTAAGTAAACGCATTTGCTCTGTGTGCTCGGCTAACTATTGGGCCATCACATTGTTGCCCTGCCCGACCTCGGTTACTGTCACTCTCTTCCCTCGGCTGCTCTTCTGTGACGAATTCGTGCTCATCGTCTCGAAAATGTCGAACATCTCTCCAACCGTTTTTGCTCCAATATCTCCCCCTGCCGCATTGTCAACCATATACTGCAAGTTCTGATGGAGGAGTCATAGAAGCAGTTGATTAGTAGCCCCAGAGAGAGGTTGTGATGAGGGCACTGTCACTGGAGATCCTTGAACCGCTCCCAAGCCTCGTGAAGAGGCTCATTCGGTAGTTGAACAAAGGAGACGATTTGTGATCGGAGCTCCTGGGTCTTCTGATGGGAGTAGTACCTCCCAATGAACTTCGTGTATACTTCTGTCCAGGTAGTGAGTGAATCCGGCACAAGGGTCATGAACCAAGCCTTGGCCCGGTCCTTCAGTGTCTCGGGAAAACACCTCATCTTCAGTTGCTCCTCGCTGAGCCCGTGGAGAGGGATGGTCTGTAGCACATTATAGAATTCCCGAATGAAGTTAAGCGGATCTTCATTCGGGAGCCCGTGGAAGGATGGCAGCTGGTTGTAATGGATCATCTTAAGCTCGTAGTTCCGAGCTTATTGTGGCAACCGGATGCATGAAGTTATCAGCCCAATCGTCGGATGGGCTAAGTCCCGAGGGAGATTGCAGTGTTGTAGAGCCATGTCTGGCTTTGTGGTTTCAGAAGATTTGAGGCTGAGTTTGTCGAACAGCTCCCTTACGCTCTCGTGACTTGATTCGTCGTTTGGTCCTATGATACGCCAACTCCTGGTACGCATACACAAAGATAAAAGAAACCGTCACAAGCACCAGATAAACAAAGGAAAATCCTAAAGAAAAACAAACAACCAAAAAACAAGAACTATCAGACTAAGCAAAAGAAACAAAGAGAAACATTGAAACAAAAAAAAAAAAAAAATCACAAGAAATAAGAGAAACACTAAAAAAAAACCAATGAATAGGCTCACAATTATAATCCTAAATGTTCCCCGGCAACGACGCCAATTTTGTTGTCAGTATTTTTACCGGAGTAGAATCGAAAGATTCGTTTCCTGGGTCGTATTACAAGGAAGGTTAGCCGGATATTCTTGTGCGTTTATTCAATCACGAAAAAGAGAAGACAAAATCCTAAACAATCTAATTCAATATTTTTGGGTTTCAATTATCAACTAATGATTTAAACTAAATAAAATGAAAGTAAAGTGGCAAATGAATTCACTGAATGATTAAAGAGCTAGGGAATCGGGGATAATTGCTTTCGGTTCTAACATAATCACCGGAAATCAATTGCTCGGTTAAAGGACTTGAATCGTTTCTCGCTCAGAGGTTCACTCTCAATAACTCTTCGTAACAAGAGAGTGAATGTAAACGATCCACTATCAATTCCAACAACACATAGACTATACGTTTCCGAACAAGTCTATTCTAAACGAGCCTAAATCGACCAACGTCTCCACTCTCGGTTCTATACGTTAACTAGGTTAGAAAGGTGATCAATCTACTAACCCTATAATTCACACAACTCGCATAGGCATGAACAATCAAAAGCATTCAATTTTAAACGAACCTAATCAATCATCCCCTATCCCTAGCAAATGGATTTCGCTACTCATAACGAATTTAATATCACAATTCATATCAACCCAAGCCATCATCATCAACAAAGCAATTGAGAAAAGGAACTTACGATTAATATAAAGAATCCAATGTCAAATCCAAGATCATCCAAATCCAAAGTGAGAAAAAAGGATTTTTTCAATCTCCAAATTGAATCAAAAGAGAAAAAGCATGAAAAGGAATGAGTTTCTCTAGAGAAAGAACGTAAAAACAAAGTCTGGAAGTGAATAATGAACCCTAGGACCGAAATCTGATGTTAAAATCCCACTCCTCGAAATTCGCGCCGATAAGTCGCGAGTCGCGACTTTGCCTTTTCCTCGGTCGTGAGTCACGACATCCTCGCGAGTCGCGCGTCGTTAAGATATTCAATTCCTGGGGTCTGGTCGTGACCTAAGTCGCGAGTCGCGACATCATCTCGCGAGTCGCGACCTAATCTCGCAAGTCACGACTTCGTCTTGAAACTACACCTGAAGCCTCTGTTTTTCTCGCGGGTCGCGACATGTTCGCGAGTCGCGACCCGAGTTGCGAGGCGCGAGACGACTCGCGAGTCGCGAGAAATACTGGGCACATTTTCTGTCCGTTTTTCAGTCCTCTTCGTCGTTTTCTAGGCTCGACTACGGGAATTCTCGATATCCCGGTCTCGGCTCAAGTAGTCCCAACCTCGTCCGGCACAACCTACCTCCTGAAAACACAAAACAAGGAAAAACACGAAGTAAAACACGGAAAAAAGACACATAGAAACTAAAGAGAAAAACACAAAATGAACGAAATGGACCAAATACACTACGAAAAACCTACAAATGGGGAAAAACAAAAAGAAAATAAACATGGAATAAAGACACAAAAATGGGACAAACAATAATCAACTCCTTCCTACTGAGCGTAGCCTTTAGCCACCAATCTTGCCTTGTAGCGCACCTCATTCTTATGAGGAAATTCTTTCTTTGCAAATACCTACTTGCATCCTATCGCCCTCTTGCCTTTTGGTAGCTGCGTCATCTTCCAAGTCTGATTCTTCTGAAGAGACAACATTTCTTCCTCCATAGCCCTTTTCCACTTCTCATTTTCTAAACTCTGAATTGCATCTTGAAAAGTGAAAGGTATGTCATCATCAACAATTAGAAGTGCATAAGCCACCATATCCGCCAATCGAGCAGGTTGTTGAATCTCTTGTCAGGGCTTTCTCAATGCAATGGGTAACTCTAATGATTTTTGAGTCTGTGCTTCATCATCCGATGAATCCTTTGATATTGGTATCTTGAGTCTCGTCATTGCATCTATCTCCACCTGCTTCGGTGTCAACTCCACCTATTGGGTTTGCGTCGTCTTTATCATACCTTGTTCATCAAATGTAACATCCCTATTAAACACAGTTTTGTTCGTCTCAAGACATAAAAGACGATATCCCTTCACGCTAATTGTGATTCCCATGAACAAAGCCTTTTTCGCTCTTGGGTCTATCTTTGAATCTTTCACATGATAGTACGTAGGACACCCAAAGACATGTAAAGATAGGGCTGGGCACGGTTCGGATACTCGAGTTTTTTGAGGTATTTGCTAACCGAACCGAACCGAGCAAATATTCGAACTTGCTAACCGAAACTGAACCGAAAATCTCGGTTAACCGAATTTTCGATTAACCGAAAAAATCCTACTATTCGCGAATTAACCGAATCGAACCGAACCGAGCAAACCTAACACAAATCTTCTTACTTGTTTGCAAATAATAAACCGAACCGAACCGAACCGAACCAAACCGAAAACTTCATAAACAATTAAACATAATCAGCCAATCATTCATGTTTGCAAATCATAAATCATAATCACAATCACAAACCATAAACCATCCCTGTTTGCAAATAATCATCCACAAACATCAACAACCAACAGGTATAGTGCAAATCATAAATCATCCCACAAAAGTTAAATATAATCTCCAACAATACATTAATCATCCCTACAAGTTCATACTTCATCATCAAACAAGATACTAAAAGATTGATCACACCTTGAAAGTTGAAACCAAGCAAGCAGTAGGTACCGGACCATAGTGAGCTCAACTAGTCGGGCGAAACATGAACTGCCAAATGAAAAATGAGACCTGTTTATTGTACGCAAAATAATAAAGAAACAATAATAATGACAATGATTCCCTTGATGAATTTAATTTTATTACCAAAAGCACAATCCCTTGATGAACTCGAATGGAATGCTTAAAAATCGATTTTTAAAAGGTGCTGGTGAATGCTTACCCAGACCACCAGACAAGAGAATGGAAACAATATCCGTACTATTCATGAAAACAGACAGTCTAGAATTTTGAATTCTGAAGATAAAATCAAATTAAGCAAAAATGACAGAATTCTGAATGGAACAAAATAAAAATAAATGGAACAAAATAAAATAACAAATTCTAATGCAAGCATGAAGAGCAAATAAAGACAAATGCTCCTATATTCAGAAAATTCAATATAATGTTTCAATGCCAAAACTAAAATATAAATTGATCATTTACCTTAATGAAAATCTTCAATACTAGTCATCCAAGTCCAAGAGATTAGCATCCCATACTGATAAAAATTAAACCATAAAAGGGATTATGTTTGCTATAAATATTTATTAAACATATCTATTAATGAAAAGATAGAAATAATACATACCTTCTTCTAATTTCTCAAGATCTTCAAATTCCTTTTCTTCAAAAATGGGTGGATTACCTTTCCGAATCCAATCTTGTGTGCATATAAGTGCTTCAATCAATTTGGGAGTTAAAGAACTACGAAAGTGATCAACAACACGACCGCCCGTGCTAAATGCAGATTCCGACATTGTGCTTTACGACATTGTGGTTGATCATCAACAACCACTACCCATTTTGCAAGTGCTTTACGACATTGTGGTTGATCAAAATGCAAATAAGAATTGACAACAGTGGAATCACTACCCCTTCTAGGTTGATTATGCAATGTTACCTGCTTAATCCTCTTTCCCGGCCGCTCTTCATCTTGAACCTCATCCAACTTTGCTTTGCATCTTCTCAAATGGTTTAACATAGCACTAGTACTTGTACCTTGCTTGCCCTTACAAGTTATCAAGGTAGAATAGTGGTTACAATTGGCCCTATCTCTGGCTTTAGTTCTTGTAAAGTTATCCCATGCAATGGATCGAGGTTCGGGTATCGCATTTGTGGGAGCTGTTGCGATTGGTTCAGCTTGAGCTTCAGATGCTATCTCAGTCGGTTCTGTCTGTGGCTCAGTTGGTGTTTCCATTTCTAATGGCTGGGTTGAATCCACAGCATCACCACTGGTTTTTGAACCCATTGACGCCATAATTCTATAAATCAAAAACCAATAAACCAATAAATCTACCAAATCTGCCCAAATTACTTCACAAATGTTAAACCAACAAACCAATAAACCAATAAACCAACAAAAGAAAATTTTCGGTAGATAAAAAAGAAAGATTGTTTGTATGTATACATTATCCTCAAAGTCTCAAACGGACAGTGGAACTGGGCAAAATCAGTAAATAAAAAATCTCATACCTTTGCAGCAACGGCGGTTGTGGCGAGAAGAGGCGAGTAGCAACGGGAAAGAGGGCAGGGACACCAACAGCAACCTAGGGCAACTCGCGCGGAGCTGAATCTGGGGCTGGGCAACTCGCGCGGAGCAGCAACCTAGGGCAACTCTCGTCTCGCGAGGTAGAGGGATGAGCGATTCGAAGCTAATATTACTACTTCATCAGTTTTCAATATAACAACCAAGATTAATTAGAACAATAAAAAGGTAAATATAATCAGAAATGGGCAACGACTCTATCAGTCGACATTGGTAAAAACCGGCAAACCAAGATTATAGCAATTCTGAAAATAGCAAAATATAGTACGAAAAAGGAGAGCTTTTTAGGTTTGAGTTATCCACGTTCGAATATGCTTAAAAATCCACAAACAAAGTCGCAACTTTAAGCTGCGGTGATCGTTGGATTTAAAAATAAATCGGCTTATTTTCAAAACACCGTCTATAGAGGTCATCGGGTCACCAGAAATGGAAAACTACTGAGAAAATAAAAACCAAAAATCTAGTCCATTTTCCTTGCTAAATTGGATGATCTGCAGACTAATCTCACTTAAGCAAAGTCCAAGAAAATTGATAATTCCATGTTCCACTGCTAATTAAATGACTAAAATGACAATGTAGTATTTTTTAAACCCCTAACAACAGATGAAAAAAAAAAAGAAAAATCAAACAGAAATTGAAACAGATCCAATTTTTACCAACACAACAGCAAGATCCAATTTTTAGCACATTCATTATTATCAACACCATCAAAACCAGAAGATGGAACAAGGGCAAAGAACAAATCAAAAAGATCCAACGAAAAACAAATTAAAAATGTAAACTTTATTAGTTTTAAGGAAAAGGGCGAAAAACAAAAGCTTACTTTTAAGCTCATCAAGCCATCGTTGGACACTCTCGAAGGTAGCTTTCCTGGTGATGTCGTAGACGACGAGGGCCCACGGCGCCGCGGTAGTAGGTGGGCTGGGCGGCTGACTGAGTGACTGGAACGAAGGGATGAACGGAGGGAAGAGCGTGACGGGCCGACGGCGTGAGGAAGACGAGAATGAATTTTCAAGTCTGGAGCAATTAGCTAGGTTAGAATTTGGGTGAGTGACTGAGTGTTATTAGGTATTTACTATTTAGATTAGTTTAAGATATATAATATATAATATATAATATAATATATATTTTATAAATTTTAATATAATATACGGTTCGGTTCGGTTAACCGGGGTAAAAAAATCCTAAAAACTGTAACCGAACCGAACCGAGCAAATACTTCCTTTGAGGTATTTGTAACCGAACCGAATACCCCGGTTAACCGAAAATTCGGTTCGATTTCGATTCGGATCTACGATTCAGCGGTTCGGTTCGAATTTTTTGCCCAGTCCTATGTAAAGATCCATAGTCAGCAACAGATTTTCCCGACCATACCTCCAACGGTGTTTTACCATCTTTTGCAGATGACGGGAATCGATTTATGAGGTGTTGCACATATATTACAGCCTCAGCCCAGTACTCTTTTCCCAAACCAGCATTGGACAACATACATCGAACTCTCTCCACCAATGTTCGATTCATGCGCTCCGCCACCCCATTTTGTTGTGGTGTCCGTCTAACGGTGAAGTGCCTAACAATGTCATTTATACGGCAAACTTCTTGAAAGGGATCACTTGTATATTCTCCACCATTGTCCGTTCGTAGGACCTTGATTTTTCTTCCAGTCTGATTCTCAATTTGTGTCTTCCATGTAATGAAGATACCAAACACTTCATCCTTCGTCTTCGTAGTGTACACCCAAACGCGTCTGGAAAAGTCATTGATGAAAGTGACAAAATAGCGTCTTCTGCCTAATGATGGGGTCTTAGAAGGTCCATAAACATCCGAATGAACATAATCCAAGACACCTTCGGTATTATGGATAGCCATTCCAAACTTCACTCTCTTCTGTTTTCCCCGAACACAATGCCCACAAAAGTCTAATTTGCACACTTTGACATCTTTCAACAATCATTGTTTTGCCAGTGTTTGCAAGGACTTTTCACTAGCATGTCCCAACCGCATATGCCATAGCTTAACTGCTTCAGACTTCTTGTTGGTGGAATCTGCTACTGTTGCTGTCCCAATGACTGTATCACCTTCACAATAATACAAGTTATTCCTCCTGATGCCTTTCATCACTACAAGCGAGCCAGATGAGGCCTTCATAACTCCATCTCGCAAAGTTACTACTAAGCCTTTGGATTCTAAGGCTCCTAATGAGATGAGATTATTCTTCAAACTCGGCACGTACCGGGCATCCATCAAAACTCTGTGGATTCATCGCGATTCTTCAGACAGATTGAACCTATCCCAGTTGTCTTACAAGTCATTACCCATATAGACAACCCCTCCATTGATCTCTTGAAAATCAAATAACCACTCCCTTATGGGAGATATATGGTAGGTGCATCCTGAATCCAAAATCCATTCATATGGATGAGATGATAAAGGTGAAACCACAAGTGAAACTTCTGAGTCTTCACTTCCACCCTCGACAACATGTGCATCTTGAGGAGATTTGCCTTTCTTCTTCAACTTAGGACAGTCCTTCTTCCAGCGTCCCTTCTTGTGGCAGAAAGCACACTCGTATTTTTCAAGCTTGGCCTTGGAACGTAATCTTCCTCGTCCATTCTTATTTTGGCTCTTCGACCGACCTCTTGCAACCAACGCTTCATCTTCTGCTGCTGCATTCTTCATCTCTTGTTTGTTCTTCTTCCTCAAATCATAGCTATATAGAGCAGAATTGACCACTGCAAGAGTAACAGTCCTTCCCATGGAGCGGAGTAATATCTAAGTGCTCGAAGTTGTTTGGAAGTGATGATAACAACATTAGAGCCAAATCTTAATCGCTGAATGTGACTTCCAAGTTCAACAAATCTGCAACCAACTGATTGAATGCAGTGACATGGTCATTCATCGATGTGCCATGCCGGTACTCGAATCGGAACAATCACTTCTTCATGAGGAGCTTATTCTGGCCGCAGAGTGTGAGCAGAATTCTCATTCTTGACGCGCACTTCTGCTCCCTCGACAAATACGAATGGATTGTTCCATATGCTAAGCGGTTGATATTCTTCTAGTCCTTCTCTTCAACGTCGGTTGGCTTCTCTTCTTCAATGGCAATGTCGACGCCTTGCTGAAATAGACAATCTAGCATCTCGCCTTGCCACATGCCGAAATGACCGGTCCCATCGAAGATCTCCACCGGGAGTCTGACATTCGGCATCACCGTCCTTGCCGGAATGAATGCAGAGGATAATGCGCCCTTGACCTCCTTGGACATCTCGAACCCGAATGCAGTGCTCGCCTCTTCGAATGAGCCTAGGACGAACCTTCGACTCTGATACCATTTGTTGGGGTAGAACACCAAGCGCAACGGACAAAACTACCCCTCCAACAAATATGGCAAGCACTACTCCAAACGAAAATAAGACAACACATATAAATAAAAGACGAGAAATAAAAAGAACAAAAAAAATGATAACGGAGTTCGGAAATATTGTCTACGTCTCCGGGCACCGCCAACCGCAACGCCAAATTTACTAAACTCACCAACAAAATACAACTAGGGTTAAATAAACCACAAATTAGGATTTCCTTAACTAAGGATTTCCTTCTAAGAGAGGAGAAAATAGAATAAGGTACAATTGTAACCCAAAGGCAAGGGACCTATTTATACTAATAAGATCCTATACATCTTTGGTATACATCCGATGTGGAACAACAAATTAATCAAAAAACTAACAGGTGCTAAGCACACTCAAAATCCCTTGACTCACGTGTTGCTAGTCGACTCCCCACGTGGCTATTCCCGGCTTCCTGTTCTATGGACCTCGCATGAATGGATGTCGCTGCTACTAGTCGGATCCAGAGAATTTTAATGGGACTAAATCTCATTTAATATATGTGGAATAGGCGTGATGAGGGCTGGGAATCAGCTTTTAAAAAGGCTGATTTAATCACACAACATAATGCACTTATGCTCAAAGAATATTTATTTGATTTGTTTTATTTTTTTTTTTCAAATAACAATTAGAGCCAAAAATAATTAAAGGCCGATTATTGTCGAGTTCAAGGACCGAAAGAATAAGCTCATAAGGAGTCTCGGATAATACTAAGAAGTCGAGAACAAATAAAATTAACGATAACGGAATCGGCCTTAAAAATGATCGGCAACCGCTAAACCGAAAATTCTAATAAATTCGGTTTTTCTCCTATTAATTTAAATAGACTCAAATGTCTAAATAAATTATCTTACTCAAATGATTAAATAGACAGTAACGTCTAAATAATCCCGAAATTTGTCGAGCTTAGAATAAATAATTAAAATGCAACTAACTGCATAAATAAATAAATAAACAAGATGTCTTCTATTATTCGCTTGGGGTGCTACAATGTGAAAAATAGATTATAACCCTATTAACGCCGATTAAAAGAAGTGAAAAATAGATGATAAACCTATTACTTTTTACACTTAAA
The DNA here is from genome assembly GCA_008636005.1 of Striga asiatica. Classification (NCBI taxonomy): domain Eukaryota; kingdom Viridiplantae; phylum Streptophyta; class Magnoliopsida; order Lamiales; family Orobanchaceae; genus Striga; species Striga asiatica. The sequence goes on from BKCP01009515.1 coordinate 1,575,697, forward strand.
CGGGCAGAGCATGTGAAAATAACTCATTTAATATCTCTGTCCTGTGCATCGCAAGGTACGTACTAATAATAATAATAATAATAAAAATGAGCAACTTGTTGTAATATAAGGTGCGCATGCACCTCGTGAGAATATTTTAATGTATGTGAATGACTATTTTGCCCCTGATGTAATTGTATTATTACGATTGTACCATCAGAAGTTTTCCTATAAATAGGGACTTCAGTTATAATGAAAAACACACCGAAAAGAATACAGTTTCTCTATTCTCTATAGTCTCAATTCTCTCTAGTTTTATAACACGTTATCAGCACGAGCGCTCTACCTGGTCAGAAAGTTATCATGGCAAATCTGGTCAAACTCGAATTTGAAGCTCTTGATATATCTGGAAAAAATTATATTTCATGGACATTGGATGCCGAAATTCATTTGGCTGCAAGAGGGTTGGGAGAAACAATAATCTCCCCAAATAATTCATCAATACAAGATAAAGCTAAAGCAATGATATTTCTGAGACAACATTTGAATGAGGCATTGAAAAATGAATATTTAACTGTGAAAGATTCTGCAGATCTCTGGAAAGCCTTGAAAGAAAGGTATGATCACCAGAAAACTGTGATTCTCCCCCGGGCTCGTTATGATTGGATGCACTTACGCTTCCAAGATTTCAAAACTGTAAACGAGTACAATTCAACAATGTTCCGCATTTGCTCGGTATTGAAATTATGCAGGGAAAACATAACTGATTACGATATGCTGGAAAAAACGTTGTCCACATTCCACGCTTCAAATGTACTTTTGCAACAACAATACAGAGCAAAAGGCTTTGTGAAATATTCTGAATTGATTTCTTGTTTGTTGCTAGCTGAACAAAATAATGAGCTGTTAATGAAAAACCATGAATCTAGACCTACGGGGTCTACAGCGGTACCTGAAATAAATACTGTAATATCTAGACAGGGAACTGAAAATAAAAACAGCCAAAATCATGTGCGTGGATATACCTCAGGGCGTGGCCGTGGTCGTGGATATGGTCCGGATCGCCAAACCGGCCGTGGCCACAAATTTCACTGAGGGTATAACTCGGGACGAGGATACAATCGTGGACGAGGCCGCAACTATGTCCAAAATTATGAAAGGGGGAGAAATTTCCAGCCAAAATTTGAACAGAACAATGTGACGGAGAATAATGATGAAAATGGATGTTATCGATGTGGAAGGAAGGGACATTGGGCACGAAATTGTCGTGCTCCGAGACACGTTGTTGATAATTATAACGATTCTCAGAAATCAAAAGATAAAAATATAGAAACCAATTTTATGGTTGGGGAATCTTCAAAAAATGATGCAACACGTGTGGATGATGACTATGGCATCGATGACATATTGAAACTGGATTTTGCCGATGCAGTGTTTGAAGACAGAGATGGAAATGACCAGGAGAATAACTGATGATCATGTTTTTTTTATTGCTTTCTAAGTTTTGTTGTATTTGTGTGTGGACTTCTTTTTATCTGTATTTCGAATTTAATCAATAATAAATGTTGTTTTCTTTTAGATCATGGATCAGTCTCGAATCCAAAATGGAGATATATGTATTGCAGATTGTGCCACTACTCATACTATACTCAAGGACAGAAAATATTTCGTCAACTTGATATTAAATAAAGCAACAGTAAACACCATATCCGGAAGCGCAAAGATAATTGAGGGTTCTGGCAAAGCCATATTTTTTATGATGGGAGGTACCAAATTTACAGTAAATGATGCATTATTCTCCCCAAAATCAACAAGAAACTTGTTGAGTTTTAAAGATATCCGAATGAACGGATACCACGTTGAAACAATGAATAAAGGGGGAGTTGAATATCTTTGCATTAACTCAAACAATGTGGGGATAAATGTGTTTTGGAGAGGTTACCCACTCTATCTTCGGGTTTATATTACACCCAGATAAATATAATCGAGGCTTATGCTGCAACAAATTCAAAGACGAATAAAATGTTTAAACTTTGGCATGATCGACTTGGTCATCCTGGCTCGATAATGATGCTAAGAATTATTGAAAATTCTAGTGGGCATCCATTAAAAAATCAGAGGATATTGCAAACACATGAATTGAAATGTGCCTCATGTTCTCAAGGGAAATTGATAATGAGACCATCACATACTAAAGTTGGACATGAATCACCATTATTTTTGGAAAGGATTCATGGTGATATATGTGGACCTATTCATCCACCTTCTGGTCCATTCAGATATTTTATGGTGTTAATTGATGCCTCTAGTAGATGGTCTCACGTGAGTTTGTTATCCACTAGAAATGTGGCATTTGCTAAATTTCTTGCCCAACTTATTAAATTAAGGGCTCAATTCCCAGATTATACTATCAAAAGAGTCAGACTTGACAATGCTGGAGAGTTTATATCTCAATCATTTAATGATTATTGTATGGCAGTGGGAATTGATGTTGAACATCCTGTGGCACATGTTCACACTCAAAATGGTCTTGCAGAATCATTGATTAAACGACTGCAGCTTATAGCTAGACCATTGATAATGAGGACAAAACTCCCTACTTCAGTATGGGGACATGCTATTCTGCATGCAAATGATCTAATTCGAAGACCAAATGCACACCATACATACTCGCCATTACAGTTGGCATATGGTCGAGAACCAAATATTACACATATAAGAGTTTTTGGTTGTGCAGTGTATGTACCAATTGCTCCGCCCCAACGCACAAAAATGGGGCCCCAAAGAAGGTTGGGAATATATGTTGGATATGATTCTCCATCAATAATCAAATACCTTGAGCCAAAAACGGGTGATGTTTTTACAGCTCGGTTTGATGATTGTCATTTTAATGAAGAGTTGTTCCCCCCCTTAGGTGGGAATGAAAAATCAATTGAGAGAAATATTGAATGGCAAACATCATCAATATCATATCTTGATCCTCCCACCAAACAAAAAGAGCAAGAAGTTCAAAAGATCATACATCTGCAGAATATTGCGAATCAATTGCCTGATGCATTTACTGATTTAAAAAGGGTGACCAAATCACATGTTGCAGCTGTAAATGCCCCTACTCGAATTGAGATCCCAAGAGAAATGGCAAATGACGATATGTCGAATGAATTAAAGACACGCTTAAAACGAGGAAGACCAGTTGGGTCTAAAGATAAGAATCCTCGAAAGAAAAGAGAATTTCATGACTCGAGTTTGAAATCGAATCCAGATGATGGAAAAATTTCGGGACGAAATGAAAATATTGAAATGTCCATCAATTACGCAAACAATGGGGATCTTTGGAAGCGTGATGAGGTCATAAATATTGATGATGCATTCGCATATATGGTATCACAAGAAATTGACAAAGAGGTTGAGGATCCTGAACCAAAATCTATGATTGAATGTCAGAAAAGACATGATTGGGACAAGTGGAAAGGTGTTATTCAAGCCGAGTTAGATTCACTTAATAAACGAATGGTTTTTGGACCTATTACCATTATACCAAAAGACATAAAACCTATTGGATACAGATGGGTTTTTGTCAGAAAAAGAAATGAAAAAAATGAGATCACAAGATATAAAGCTCGCCTTGTAGCACAGGGTTCTCTCAGAGGCCTGGGATCGATTATGATGAAACATATTCCCCTGTTATGGATGCAATTACCTTCAGATACTTGATCAGTTTAGCCATCCATGAAAACATTGAGATGCGTCTCATGGATGTTGTGACTGCTTACTTATATGGATCTCTAGACGCTGACATTTATATGAAAATCCCAGAAGGGATTAGAGTACCCGAAGCACTAAAGTCCAAACATAAAGATTTATGTGTGATAAAACTGCAAAGATCATTGTATGGCTTGAAACAATCCGGGCGTATGTGGTATAATTGTTTGAGTGAACAATTACTAAAACGGGGATACATAAATAATCAAATATGCCCGTGTGTCTTTATAAAAAGACACAAGATGGAGTTGTGATAATTGCTGTCTATGTCGATGATCTTAATATTATTGGGACTCCAAATGAAATCCAAGAATCAGTCACATTACTGAAAGGCGAATTTGAAATGAAAGATCTCGGACAAACCAAATATTGTCTCAGCTTGCAAATAGAACGAGTCCAAAATGGAATATTTGTCCATCAATCTAATTACACTAAAAGAATATTGAAACGATTCAATATGGACAAGGCTAATCCTCTTTGTACCCCAATGGTCAATCGAACGTTAGATGTTGAAAAGGATCCATTTCGACCTTGTGAAAAGGATGAAGAATTACTTGGTCCTGAAATACATATATGAGTGCAATAAGAGCTCTTATGTATCTTGCAAATTGCACCAGACCAGATATATCTTTTGCTACAAACTTGTTAGCAAGATATAGCTCGTCACCTACGAGGAGACACTGGAATGGAATCAAGCACATATTCCGTTATCTCCAAGGGACAATCGATTTGGGATTGTTTTACTCAAATGATCAAAAACATGAAATGATCGGTTTTGTAGATGCAGGATATCTATCAGACCCCCATAAAGCAAGATCTCAAACTGGCTACGTTTTCACGATTGGTGGAACTGCGTTTTCTTGGCGTTCCCAGAAACAAACATTAGTAGCGACATCTTCAAACCATGCTGAGATCATTGCACTTCATGAAGCAACTAGGGAAAGCATCTGGCTCAGAAACATGACTCAACAAGCTAGTGGAATATCAAATAATAATGACCCGACGGTGATCTTCGAAGACAATGCAGCATGTGTCGCTCAAACCAAAGAGGGATACATTAAGAGTGACAGAACTAAACATATCCCGCCAAAGTTCTTTTCATATGTGTAACACCCCGCTTATCAGAGTAAATTTTTCGCAACTTTTACTTCGAAAATACTTAACTCTTTAGAAATCTTTTACGACTAACTCGGGATGCTACTCAAACTCATCATCTTGAAAATCCGTTTATCTTTAAACTTTTGTCTAATACTTCTTTAGACATAAATAAAACAGATTTCCTTTAAACTTGCATTTAAAATACCATAATCATTTTTCTCATAATGGTAAAAACTTGAAATATGAAATTCATTAAAATGCAAGTTCAATACTTAATGTGCATAGCGGAAATACTTGAAAACGTGGTTAATTATACAGACTGTTATAAATGTCCGTATCAAAGCTTGTCTTCATCTGAGTCCACGATCCACACCAACACTGCTCCACTCACACCTCCTCTTCGACCTGTTACCTGAAACTAAAACTCATGGGGGTGAGTAACGAATATGGATAATCATAAACCGATATCTGATCGGTAACCAGAAATCTGTTCTGGTACTGAAACTTAAACTGGCCGATATCTGATCGGATACGTGTGCACACTCTGATGGATATTTCTAAGGCACCTAATGGCCTCCATCAGAACTTAGGATATAATCTCTGAGAACAAATTAATGCCTCCTCATCCTAAGCGTAAAACTTAAACTGTAGGATATACTCTGAGACAACTGATGGTCTCCTCATCCCATATGACATCAATATCGTACTCAACGTGATACCCATTCAGGGTCCCCACCTTTTTGTCTTTGAAATCATTTGAAAAACGATAAGTGCTGTACTGGTACTGTATCTGCAAGTTACATCAAATATAAACAAATATACTAAGTACTATGCTCGTATACTCAATAAGAATTTTAGGATTATTAACTTATCCAAATCTTATAGAAATTCATTAAACTTGCTTTTTCTCAAGTTTATACTTAACTTCTCTTTTTACTTTTACTTAAGGTCAATTACTTAACCTTATAAATCATGTCTTCATAAACATCAATATGGTATTATACTTAGCATGTCATAACTCAAATGTGAAAATAACTATATTTCACATTATACTTGATTGAGTATTTAAACTTAAAACATGCTTACTTTTACCAACATCATCAACATGATTTATAACTTATCTTAATTTAATTTGATCAAATACTTAATTCATCATACATCATATTTCCCAATCTTTAGATATTGGCTTATACTAAATTTTCACTTAATTAACTTGAAAGTGAAAATAATCTCAAGCCATAATCATCTTTTACTCATAACATTTAATCATGATGTTAATATGTCATACTTAATACAATCTTTATAAAATTGTATACTCAACATATTATACCAAAACTTCATCAAATTACTCATCACTTATATGAGAATTACTCATGATCATCTCATTTTAACAACTTAAACATTTCATGAATATTCTTGCATATATATACTTATCTTTACATATATGCTTTCTTATATTCATAACTTATTCATTTCTCATCTTTAAATTATGAAACTTAACAGTCATATTCTTAACTCATATTTAGACATGTCATAAAAATTTCATAATTTTATCATGCATATATCTCGACTTATTCAAGTTTAAAGTTGCTGCTGGAAACAAGTACATAAAATTCAGCTTGCATGATAAACTTTAAAAATTCATATCTTGAGTTATACTAAACTAAATGACTTGATTCTTGATCCTATGTACTCCTCTTTTACACAAGAAATAACCATAGAAAGCATAGATTTCCAGATTTTTCATAGCTATGTAAAAATCTCATCATAACTGAACACATATGACATATATATGAGCTGGAAATAACTTATTTTCTAGCATGCTTATATTCATATAAAACTTTAATATCTAAGTCATATAAAAACATTATTAAACACTTAATATCATCTACTAAACATGTAAACTCATTATCAAAACATGAACTTAAGCATGTAACTTTAAGATAAGTAAATTACCTCCTTCTTGCTAGAATCGTAACTTAATTCTTCACTTCTAAATTCTTCACTTCTCCAAAGTTTCTACTACTCATTCTCTCTTACACTCTTATATAACTTTTGGTACTTAACTTTGGTGTGAGAACTCTGATTTTTAGGCCTCTATTTATAGGCACAAATTGGCAAAACATCATAATGGAGTGAAGAAATGAACAAAATAAACAATTTAAACTTATAAACTTAATTAATCATAAACTATTTTATGATTAACTTGTATTCTTATCCAAACATAATTAATCATAAAAAATGGCCTTTAGTTATAGCCATGAGTGAGCTTTTTGGTAGATAAAACTTATTCCACCAAGTTTAATAAAATTCTCATCAATTGTTGAAAAAAAATGCTAACTTAAAGACTTAGCAAAACTTTGTTGTGATTTTCTCATCTCATTCTCACCAATTGATGACCAAAATTTCGTGCTTAATGTGATGTAATTGATTCCATATATTATTGAAAAAATGTCACCATTCATCATATAAAAATCTTTGGAACAAAATAATAAAAATAATAAAAATCATTTTTTTTTTTTTTCTTATGCATTTTCTTTCAAATGGCTGATTTTTAACACTCTTTTACTGAAAAGTAATGCTCATATATGGTCTTGGATCATGCTAATAAACCGAGAATAATACAATTTACGGAACTCAATTCGGACTTAAAACGAACGTTTACCGTAAAACTGAAAATTCTAAAATTTAAATTCTTTACTCACAGTTTTTCTTCAATTTAATGAACATATTGCTTCTTAGGATCTAATATAATTATCTTGAAATATTCTACATTTACGGAACCACATTCGGACTTAAACCGAACGATTACCGTAAAACCGAAAATTCTAAAAATTTCGGTTTCTCTTAAAATAATTTAAATAGACTATAATGTCTAAATAAATTTTCTCACTTCTTTGAACATTTATCACTTAAATGTTCATGGATACTTAACCGCACTTCGAGACTTAACTTGTATCAACTTATGCTAAGGCTCAATATTATGATCTTATCTTGATGACTTAAACACTTAGAAAAATTCTAAGTATTTAGTACTAAGGCTCGGCTATTTCTTAATTAAGTTCAACTCATGACCGAACATACTTGGGTTCAGTTCACTACTTATCTTAAACGATTAATCAAAATATACTCAATTTCGATTATTCGTCATCTTATATTAATTAATCCCGTCTTATAAATCCATTTATAAAAATAAACAGACCGGAATTAATTAATTACTGAACTGGCTCGATTACTGAATAATATTGAACCGAGAATACTTTCGACTTAAAGTCGAATTTTTAACTGAATAACTTAATAACTGGCTCGGAACTAGGAACGAGCATTAATAAAAGTAATTAGTTCATACTTAGAATAATTACTTTTATTAATTACTGAATGGGATATTACAATCTACCCCCCTTAAAACTATTTCCGCCCTCGGAAATACTGAAACTGAGATATATACCAACTATGTATATATATCATAACTCGAAATCTGGAAAAACGAGTGCTAATATCAACTTCTCACTCCCCAGTGACATCCAACTCTATATGTGGCGATTCCATTTTATACTAACGAGGGAATATCTCAATTCCTCAGCCAATGAACCTTCTGGTCCAAAACTTCTATCGGCTGGTCCTCGTAGGTTAAATCTTACTGAAACTCATTGTGCAAAAGCACATACTCTGGATCGCACACATACTCACGTAACATTGTTACGTAAAACTTTATGCACACTGGACAACTTTAGAGAAGAATTGATATAAAATACTTATCTGACTGACTATGCGATACATTGCATACGATTTACCCACTACCCGGGGCCCTTCGGGTGCGGAACATCTATATGCATTGTACCTTAATGTCAATGTCACTTGTAATCATTAACAAGTCACATCTCCATTCTATACTAACATCTTACTATACTAAACTTGCTTCTCTTTCGAGAAACCTTTTTACTCAATATCACTATTGATATTTACTTCAACTTCTCCGACTTAACTATAGTCGAGAATTTCGTTGAAATTTCTGTACTGATGTGGAATAACTTGACCATTCTGTGGTCATACCATAATTCCAATCATTAAGGTAAACTTTATTTACCTTTAATAATTCAACTGCCATAATAATGTTGCAACATCTCACTTATTGCCGACATCTCACATCTGATTTCGATTACATTAAATGCATACTGGCTGTGCATCTTCTGACATTCGGTATAATTTAATCATACGTGATAACTTATCTCATACTCATCTTTCTTCTATAAACCAACTTGGTAGTTTTTCCATCTTCCTCAGTAATGGTCCGATTTCACCAATGGATTTAGCACTGCTAAAAATCCGAAAATTCTATTCTTTTCTCCCTCTTAATATCACAAAGAGAATTTATCGAGCTCGAGTAGAAAGATTGAGAATACTCATGGTCAATAATATCCCAAATGATATAAGATGGCTGATTGAAGCAAAAGTTCGTGTATCTGGCGAGTATCCCAATGCATACAAGTATATGCCAGGTATAGGTAAAAGCACTTTTGCCAAGAAACATAGAGCAAAAAGAATAGGCGGCTGCTGTAAATGCGCTCGCTGGAACTGTGACACTCGCTGTACTTCTTTAGGCTTTGTCTCAAATAATCGCAAAGATAAAATAACTTTCATCAAGAATTGATTGAGTAAGGAATCTCTGAATCATACTATTCAGCAGATTCTTGAGACACATTCTAGTGGATATGTGCATCGAGAACTGATGTCTTTATGGCTTCTGCTCAAACATGAAGAGAAACTCTATAGTCTAGAAAATATTATTTCCAAGGATCATATTTGTCAACATTGTTCTTGATAGTACCGATGTACTGTATATAAATCTTATCCCTTCTGACAGATAAGAGTCATTTAAGACTCAACTACTTTCTTGTCTGCCCTTTTCTTCTTTAAAAGGCCAATCTATCTTCATAGCCAAGTATCTCTCATAATAAATGGCTACTGCCTAGTCTTCTCAAGGTACCAAACTTCTTCAACCAATCAGAACTATATGTGTCCTTGGAGGTTCTAGATTTGTAAACTTCCCTCATAATATCTTTATTGTAAGCCAACTTGTGAAAGAGTTGGGAAAACACAAGATCGACATACTTTATGGAGGGACTAGTATCTATTTCTTTGATAACCTTTTGATGGCTGCTAAATGCTTTGATATCGAGGCGAGAAGTATCCTCCCTTTTTATCTCACTTCATCAAAGGTTGTCAAAGATTCTGCTACTTTGATGATAACTCTTTCTATTTATCATTGTCTGATGTCTATGATATCTGGTTGCGATGCTTTCATCGTTCTTCCTGGTGGATATGGAACTTTAATGACTGTCTTTACCCTTGCTACTTGGGCATAAGTGAAATTTGATACCAAACCCATTGGTTTGTTGAATTTCAATAACTTTTTCCACAACTTGCTTGGATTTCTAGATGAAGGAGTGTATCAAACTTTTATATCTCCTTTACAAAGAGAAATATTCAAGTCTGCTAACACCTCTGCTGAACATATCAAGAAGCTTCAAGACAGCATCTCAACAGTTCAAGATTCTGTGGAAACCCCAGGATTCAAACGCAAGCGATCCTTTGATCCTTTAGATCTATCTTTGTGAACTTATAGCCATACTGGGTGGCAGGGTTATGGAGTCTTGTGCTCTTGAGACGCACCCTCTTTTCTGTATTATAATCTTGTATTCGTTGAGGATTCTCTTGTCTGCATCTCCATTTTCTGTTATTTCTGTACTAGCTTTTAGAAATAATGAAATCCTCAACAGTGTGCTTGAATCTTTGTCTAGTTCTTGGCTTTTGACTTTCAATGATATTAAAATTTCTATCTATCAAGTAGATTGATTGTGCAAAATATTCTCTTCTCGTGTATACTTGATTCACACATCAATACTACTTGTTTCTGGACTGAGATAACTTCTTGATTCAGTCAAGATTCTATGCTTCTTAAACTTTACTCAGTTGTGGTCTTGAAACTTTGCCTTGCGGCATTCTAAAACCACTAACTATATGACTTGAACAGTATAACCATTAATAAATAACTATACTAAACTTTAAGGAAATTGTTAATTTTCCGAAAACACCTAGCTTGTGCTAGAGTTCCGGTTAATATCTTTCTAGCTTCTTCTCGCCATTTCTTACTTATGGCTTTTAACTCATCATTTATCTTTGGGGACAAATACTTTCTCCAAAGAGATAAAAAAAAACATATTAGTCTTTACTTATTAAATAGACTATCTTTAACTTTCACATGTCCAGATTACTCTTGCTTAACCTAAAAAAATTCTTCCTAAAAACTTAAATACTTATCTCGGTATCTGGAATGTGTTACTTATTAACTGATATCTTTTAAGGTTCGATTTCAAGTCTCCAGGAAATTCGGACTTAATAACCCTTTTTTCAGGTTTCCAAAATTTTCCCGGCTACATGACTATTATATGTCGATACCTAAATCTTTATACTCATTGATTTCTGAAACGTACTTGGTAGACTTGTTCTTATTCTACAAGTACTAATATAAATAACTTATAACTTTATCTCGAACATTGCCACTTTTTAACTCATGATATCTAACTGATAAGATATCAAAACTTCTGATTATAAAAATCGAATATTTTCTTGAAAATTTATTTCTTACGGTTCAGTTTTCAAGCCTACAGGATCTGATCCAGCTTGTGGTTCTTATTTCAAACCCCCATGATGTTTCCCGTACTTTTTGGCTATTATATACTGACATACCGTTACTTCTTATACTTGGCTCAAATACATCGTCAATCTTTATAATCAGATCTTAACTTGAACCTTATTCTTATGGCTTAACTTAGAATGTTCGAGTTCTTTCTTAATCTAGTCAACTTGATAAACTAGATTTCAAACTTTAATACTTGAACATATAAACAAATTTCTAGAGTTCGCATATCTGAATCTTATTGAGCATAGACTTAGTAAATTTGAATATATTGAAAAACTTGTATAAAACTTTTAACAGCACTTACCTGGTAGTTGACGAGGAGTGAGTGTGGTGTGGTCGGGTTTTCTTGAAATTCTCTGTAAAACCTTTGATTTCTCTAAAAACTTTCTCTTTCAGAACTTAAACTTTTAGTATACAGAACATTTAAAACTCTAGCTCTGGTACCACCTGTAACACCCCGCTTATCAGAGTAAATTTTTCGCAACTTTTACTTCGAAAATACTTAACTCTTTAGAAATCTTTTACGACTAACTCGGGATGCTACTCAAACTCATCATCTTGAAAATCCGTTTATCTTTAAACTTTTGTCTAATACTTCTTTAGACATAAATAAAACAGATTTCCTTTAAACTTGCATTTAAAATACCATAATCATTTTTCTCATAATGGTAAAAACTTGAAATATGAAATTCATTAAAATGCAAGTTCAATACTTAATGTGCATAGCAGAAATACTTGAAAATGTGGTTAATTATACAGACTGTTATAAATGTCCGTATCAAAGCTTGTCTTCATCTGAGTCCACGATCCACACCAACACTACTCCACTCACACCTCCTCTTCGACCTGTTACCTGAAACTAAAACTCATGGGGGTGAGTAACGAATATGGATAATCATAAACCGATATCTGATCGGTAACCAGAAATCTGTTCTGGTACTGAAACTTAAACTGGCCGATATCTGATCGGATACGTGTGCACACTCTGATGGATATTTCTAAGGCACCTAATGGCCTCCATCAGAACTTAGGATATAATCTCTGAGAACAAATTAATGCCTCCTCATCCTAAGCGTAAAACTTAAACTGTAGGATATACTCTGAGACAACTGACGGTCTCCTCATCCCATATGACGTCAATATCGTACTCAACGTGATACCCATTCAGGGTCCCCACCTTTTTGTCTTTGAAATCATTTGAAAAATGATAAGTGCTGTACTGGTACTGTATCTGCAAGTTACATCAAATATAAACAAATATACTAAGTACTATGCTCGTATTCTAAATAAGAATTTTAGGATTATTAACTTATCCAAATCTTATAGAAATTCATTAAACTTGCTTTTTCTCAAGTTTATACTTAACTTAACTTTTCTTGAACTTATACTCAAGTATATTATAAATCATGTCTTCAAAATCATAAATATTGACTTATACTTGCATGTCACTTAAATAACTCGAGTGTGAAAATAACTAAATTTCACATTATACTTGATTGAGTACTTAAACTCAAAACATGCTTATCTTTTACCAACATCATATTCATAATTTATAAAACTTTATAAACTAACTTACATGATACTAAAATCTCAACTTAATACTCAACAATTCAACTTTTAATCATAATATTAAATTATGATCTTAATATAAAGATTTAAAACAATCTTATAAAATTGTATACTCAACATATTAAACTAAAACTTTATCAAATTGTCTATCACTCATATGAAAATTATTCATAATAATCTCACTTTAAAATTTGAACATATAATGAATATTCTTGCATATATACTCATCTTTACATATATTCCATATAAATATTTTAACTCGTTCATTTCTCAACATAAAATCACGAAATTTGGCAGTCATGTTCTTAACCCATATACAAGCATATCGTAAAAATTTCATAATTTTATCATGCGTATATATCGAGTTATTACAATTTTAAAGTCACAGCTGAAATAAAGAACATAAAATTCAACTTGCATGCTTAACTTCAAAAATTTATAACTCAAGCTATACTATGTCAAATGATATAATTCATTCACCTATATACTCAGCACTTACACAAGAAATATCCATAATAAGCTTAACATGCCAGGTTATGCATATCATGCTCAAATTCAAATCAAAACAGTACATATATAACATGTGATTGTGCTGGAAACAACTTATCCTTTTTTTTTTTCTTGTTTAAAATTTCTTTAAAAATTGAATATATATATATGGCATGAAAATACATCAATATTCACTTAATATAAACTATAACATATGATAAAAAGGTAGCATCTAACCTTCTTCAAGAAATTTGAAAATGAA
>BKCP01009515.1:1591966-1616512 GCA_008636005.1 Striga asiatica
TGGGTTTTCTGCTCTGGTTTTCTTGAGCACATTAAGATCATATAGTGTAAATTTGTAAGAAGTGTTGAAATGCATGTAACTTTTCCATGTATTCTCTTATTGTATCGTGTTTTAGGTTCACTACTCAGCGTATGAAATTCTTGAATTTTTTAAGAACTAGTAAAGTGCACGTGGTGGCGAATGGTTTTTGCTGAATATCATTGTAGGAACGAAGTAAAATATAGAACAAATGAGCTTCTAATATTTTTTTTTTAAATAACATAATGATGTCATAATATGAAAAGAATGAAATGACATATTACAAACCCAACAAAAGTATAGATCTAATGAAAAAAAATAGTAAATAAATAAATAAAAAGAGTGATTTTCTTTCATTTTAGTTTTGACATTTTCATATGAAACATTATTCATACTCGTTGGAGCCTAGTACATCAATAGTATTGCAAAATTATTCTTAATCATTTGGCAAAACGTCTACTTTATTCAAATACTTATAAATATTATGGTCAAATAAAACTTCATGATTGTATGATCTTTATAAGGTATTCTTTCTAACAGTTCATGCATACCTTTATAAAATAACAAACCATATCATTAAATTGTTGATACTTTTTTATCATTGTATATACTACTTCATTACTATTTCTATATAGACAAATTGGTACCTACCTCATGGAGACATTGTCTCATGGGTTGAGAATGGATTTCATCTCCAAATAAATATTGACTTTCAAAATTTTGGTTACATTTACTTCTCTCAGACGCTCAATTACCTTTTGAAATCATCACATTACATGAAAGTACGTACGGTAAAGTAATTGCCCATATTTTCGAGCCAATACACAATGAGATTCTAAATATTCCTATAAGAAAAAACCAATTTCATTAACAATATTCATATAAAAAAATGACAATTTCATTCACAATATTCAAGAATGTTTTGATCAGACTTCGACATTTTTTTTGTTATTTATTTGGAAGACAAACGAACTATGTAATTTATTGTTTGCAAATCATTGATCATCTTAATTAGTTGTTGAAATGATTTTAGCGTTGTTTATCATAATATCTTTCACATTCGTTCGAATTTGCAGTACTTATGTGCCTAATAATTGTTTAATACTTTTATTGTCCAATTTTTTTGAATCATACATAATGCTTCGAAAATTCAAGATAAAGATCTTTTCTTGGACCAAAAAAAATAAAAATAAAAAAAGTAAAACAAAACAATGAGACAATATTAAGAAGCATATCATTTATTAAATATTTGACAAGAGAAGAATTATAATTATGTTATATTATGATACTCTTAGTCGCTCTGTGAACATTATTATTGCGAAGTTATTATAAAAATTTACGTTATGTATTATAAAATTTTTGTTTTTTTAATTATATTTAAAATTTTTGATAATATAGGATCATTATTTATGAGAACTAATTTCTTACATAGTTCATATAATTAGACGCTAGAAGAAAATTAGTAATTTTAAAAAAAACATTGTTTCTAGATATTGGTATTAATATTTTTCTAAGAAAATTCAAACTTTTCTTTTCTCATTGAATTACTATCGTTTTATTTGTTTCGTATTCTATTCACAAATAATATTTATTTGTTAAAAGAATTAGAGCACATTTATATGTATTGCGTCTACTTTATATAATGACGTTGTAATCAAAATATCTTATTTATTAGGCTACAACAAATATAATGAAATACGATAATTACTATTTAATATTACTTATTTATTTAGTTATAATAATAATATATTTGACACAAAATGTACTTTTATATTGGTTATAAGATTAAAAAGTTTAGGATTTTTTTTCATTGTTTTATAAAATATTAAGTAATTAATTCATTTCCGTATTCATTGAAAATATATGTTATGTGTTACAACCATTATGGTGTTCTTTTCATGCAATAACTGAATAATTGTTCAAAATATAACTCATTTATTTTTCCTTTTAATTCGCATACTTAATGTTGGTAATAGTTGTAAGTTTACATGCATTCATTTTGTATGTTTTTTCTTATTTGTATGAATATTTCAAATCTATGTAAGAAAAATATAACAAAAGTTTATCTTAAATTTTTTTTATACTTAATAAAATTTGCTTAACATGGATTTATAATTTATTTTATAAGATACTTTTAGGTCCATTTATTATTCTGAATTTTTATTGATATATAATTATATATATATATATTATTTTATAATCGATAGAAATAAGTATATTATTTTGATTTCATTTACAACACATTGGTCAAATTGAACGTCATTGGAAAGAAATGATGTGATATATTGCGTATAAAAAGGGTAACAAATAAATAAATATTAAGTATTTCAAAATTGAAAATTTTAATGGTTGACAGTAATTAAATTTGTAACTTAAAAAAATTAAGATTGCCTAGTATTACATTTTTATTACATAGAACATCATTCTTGCCACTTGTTTAGTTACTATAATCTATTAATATATAAAGAGGCAATGATATTTACTTGAAATAGCAACTAAAAATCAACAAAACAATATTTTGTTTCCCGCCTAACGTATTTACTATATTGAGTAATATTTTTTGCCAAAATTTGAAAAATTCCGCCTAAATTAATGTACAAAATCATTTTGGTCAAATATTGCGGCCATTACCTTTATTAGTTGCATGATTTAAATTTGAAATATAATATATTGACAAAACTTGCAACTATTACCTTTATTAGTTGCATGGTTTAAATTTGGTATATAATATATTTAAAAAAAATAAAAATATTTTTATTTAAATTTTAAAATAAAATATAATTATTCATAACTTACGGGTCAATATTAACTTGGACGTAAATGAAATAGTCAATTATTTATAGTTTAATAAATTACTCAACTACTTATTTTTTTTTTATTTGAATAGTTTATACAATAATAAATTATTTTAAGTAATGAAACAATATAATTTTTTAATTGTTAAATATATGATAACATTTTACCAAAATAACTATTTTATGGAATCACATATAGTCAAATCATATTTCTGAATAAAATTTTTAAAATGATACTTATTTTGAAACAAATAAAATGTAATTTATTATCACTTATGTGCACCGTACGATTTGTATACTAATTTTAAATATTTATTTTTGTGTAATTTGTACAATTTAAAATTTATATAACATTTTTAATAAATAAATATAGGTAAATTGTATTACATATTGATTCTATATTTTTAATTTATAAATATGATTTAATAAGAATTTTTAATTTATAAATATTAATGAATATCTCTTACCCGTGCACTGCACGGGACTCATATTAGTACTAATAAAATAATTAAAGACTTTTTAACGTAGATGTATCTTTTTTGTTTTAAGAAAATACTAATTATCATAAATTAAATGAAAATTACAATAAATATATTATATTTTCTATCATTATCAACAATTTTCATAATAATTAGTTGCACATAATATTATATATAATGAAATATTTTATTGATTTAAAGCTCAACTTTTACTACAAGAAACATGATGAAATTTTAACAAAAATATATTACAATGGAATTTCAACGACAATCTAACGAATATTTCAATGTTGTTATTCCCTTTTGAATTTTCCAATGAAAAGTTTCTGACAAAAATATTTTGCTTGAATCACGGGCAGATTCATGTTTATAGGCTCGACACACACGCTCTCATTCCAAAACATCTTTTCTTGTTGTATATAGAGAGTTGGCTCCACTATGGAGCCAACTGTTGGTTTCATAGCAAAATTATCTAAATGAAAGAGATTATTTTCTTAAATATTGAAGTAGTTAAACGAATTGTTCACTTTTTTAGTTTGTTAGATTATGTATATATTTTACGGTGCATGATTTCATTAAAATTTTAGGTATCTTCTCTTAATTAATGTTAAGTATATATCTTTAGAATTATTTATTATATACAAGTTATCCCTAAATTAAGTTGTCCTTTTTTTACCAAGATTTATCGTTTGTTAAAATTGTAAATAAATAGTTGAAAATATTTGGATTCTCTATAAGTATTTTGTAGCGCCCCGTTCGTTTATGGAATATTTGGGATTTTTAATTAATATTATTGTCTTTATTATTATTATTTTTATTATTTCTAGTATTATTTTATTTAAATTAAATGCCTAATTGTCTATTAAATGCTAAAATGTGTATTATTATTTAATTAATAATGGGCATAATGGCAGGAAAATACACGACCTTTACTTGATTGGCCATTTAATCACGACTTTCAAACCTTGGCAAATAAATACACGACCTTTACATTATTGGCAACTTGATACAAGGATTTAACGTCCGTCAACGGAAAGCTGACGTAGGTCTGACTCAGCAAACATAAGTCAAATCATCAGTTTAAACCTTGGCAGTTTAATACACCACCTTTGGTTTTTGGCAACCCGATACACGAACTTAACCTTTTTTGGCAAAAAGCTGCCACATCATCATTTTATTTTATTTTTTATTTAAATTCATTTTATTGACTTTTATTATTATTATTTATTTTAATTGTACTTTTACTATTGAAATTATGTTTATAATTTAAATATACAGTGATCACAAACAAAAAACAAATAAAAAATTATATTATTTTATTTAATTTTCAATTTATATATTTTATTTATTCTAGTTTAATATTTTTAATATTTAATATATTCAGTATTTAATTAATAAATTAATATTAATATAGTAAATAATGAATAATAAATAATAGAACATATATATAGAATTCAATAAAACATATAATTAAAATATAATATATTTATTCATTTAGAGAAATAATTTTACATTATTTATATTATATGTAATTAATATATTTATTTATTTAGTTTATTCGTATATTTTTTATTTAAGTATGTTAAATAATAATAAAAGTAAATTTCAGAAAATTAAATAAATAAATAATAATATTATATTTATATTATAAATATTTATATTATAAATATTTATTTAATGCTTAAATAAAATTTATTTGAAACTAAATAAGATAAAATAGTATTAAAAAACCACACAAATGATAATAAAAGAAGGTCCAAAAAAAATTTGTCATCGAGGAAGAAAAGAAAACCTAACCCCAAATCCATAAATTAATAAAGTAGAATAAAATAAAATATATAAATTAAAAATTAAATAAAATTAAATATTTTTTATTTATTTTTTGTTTGTAATCACTATATATTTTAATTGTAAACATAATTTGGATAATAAAAGTAGAATTAAAATAAATAAAAGAATATAAGTAAATTTAATGAATGTAAATAAAAATTAAAATAAAATGATGATGTGGCAGTTTTTTGGCAAAAAAGAGTAAGTTCGTGTATCGGGTTGTCAAAAAATAAAAGGTGGTGTATTAAACTGCCAAGGTTTAACTGATGATTTGGCTTCTGTTTGTTGAGTCAGACCCACGTCAACTTTCCGTTGACGGACGTTAAATCCGTGTATCAAGTTGCCAAGAATGTAAAGGTCATGTATTTATTTGCCAAGGTTTGAAAGTCGTGATTAAATGGCCAATCAAGTAAAGGTCGTGTATTTTTCCGCCATTATGTCATTAATAATGTGTGAAAAATATATTTTATATAAAAAGCCAAATTTTATTTTAATTTATCGTTCGAACCAAGCCATTTTATTTTGGCTAAATAAACCGTGAATATTGAGCCCGAGAGAATCTTTTTCCTTGAACCGTTTGAACCAAACCCGGCCCAAAACCAATTTGACCCAACTTCTCGGGCCCGGCCCGACAGATTTTTCTCCTCTTTTTCTTTCGCGTGAGTCGTGTGTTTGGAGTTGTGTTTGTCTTGGACATGAAGATTTCTCATTAACCCTAATGAGAATATATATAATTCTCCATCTCGATTTCTCTCTTCATAACCGTACCCGCAGCTTTTTCTTTTTCTGATCGATAAACCCATCTCTCGTCTTTGATTCTTCCCTCACCTTCGCAAATCGCCGCCATCGGTCTCTTTTCTTTTTGTTCACGCAAAAGCAGCAGAAAATCCGGCTATCACCATCTCAATCATCACCCTCGTCGTCCATCATCACCCTGGTCGTCATCATCGTCGCTATCTCGTCATTCCGTTCGTGAGCAGGACTTCTTCATCTCGCCATCCTCCTCTGTTCGAAATTTCGGCGGCCTGCAACTTCTGGCGGGATTGTGTTCCTGTGAGCAGTCCACGACCGCCGGCGATCCCTTCTCGCAGCAACTCGCGCAACGATCTCCGACGATCCCTTGCAGCGAGTTTCGGCGACTTTTGTTCGTCCTTCGAGCAGCCCGCGAGCCCGGCGACGTGAACACTTGCGAACGTGATTTTCCGACGAGCAGCTTCTCCTCAGGCGACCTTGCAGCGTCGTCCGGCAAACTAGCAGCAGTGACCCATCCCCTCTCGAAGCCGCTGCAGCACCTTCTCCTTCCGGCGAGACGCGAGAATCCGTCGAGCCCCGTTTGTGTTCGTTTCGTTTTTCGAGTTGTTCCCGAGAGCGGTACCTCGTCGTTTTTCCGTCTCTTTTAACTCATAAATGATTTATTTCGTTATGTGTTTATTGTCATGAGGTGCTCGTTGAACAATGAAATATATGTGTGAATTGCTTGATGTGAATATGTGCGTTTATATATTATTATGATTTTATGTGTTATCGTATGTTCGGGACCTCTTCGATTTTCTCAAGAATCGAACGAGACCTCGAAAGTCATGTAAGTCGGTGGATATTGGAACAATGTCGAGCCCTTGGTCTTATGAAAAGGCCTCGGACGAGAAATTTTATGTTAAGAATTAATTTACGAGTTGTCGAGCTTTTGAATCGCTGTGTTGGTGTTTGAATTTTTAAAAATAGCTCACTGCCCGGAATGACTTGAAATTTTGAGGTATATGTTATGTGTTCATTGCCAACCTGGGGTAAAAATTTCGTAATTGTTAGAGGCCTGTAGCTATATTTAATAATTAAAGTGAAATTTGATCAGAATAGTGTTAAATGCATACAAAATTCATTCTTGAATGAAATGAGCTGAAATTCAAATATGTCATGCCTCTGTGACTTTTATATGTTGTGTTAAATTTTTAGAATTTTTGGACTTGATTTGATGGGGCTAATAATTTACTTATCGAATCTGCTAAAGCGTTGTTTGAATTTTTATAAATTGGTTATTTCGTGAAAAATTCTGAAATTTTACTGAGTGGCCTATTTTATGTGTTGAATTATGTTTTGAAAAGATCGGAATTGTAGGAGTCCATTTTCATTCAGTTTTGATTTAAATTCGATAAACTGCTGATGCTCGTACGAATTTTTAAAAATAGTAGCGATCAACATTCAGAGCTAAGATTTTTATACATGGACTTTAGCATGCTGTATGTTGTTGTGTTATATTTTCAAGTTCTGATTCGTTCATTAAGTTCAAGTATGAATTAATGTTCCCATTTTGTTGATATCTTGTTCGAATTTTATAAAATAGTGTATTTTGAGTTTGAAGCTGAAAATTTGTGGTTTTACATGTTTCTGTGAGATGTAATTTTTTGTAAAGTTTCAGAGCTTAATTCGTAGGGTAGCCTAACCATCTATTTTCATGTAATTAATGATTTCTATTGTCGAAACATGATTTTGAAATGAAAGTTAGGAATCGACTTGCTTTTCGTTCTGTTGTGAGGTTGACTTAGTCTACCATTAGATGGAATTATTTGAACTCTCATATGTTGGTTGGTCGAGTTTTGTATTGAGTCTTAGTGTTCCAACGTCCACAGGACTTCACGAACTACTTAGTCGAAACAAGTTCGACTAGGTCTGTTTGTGTTTTCCGTTTCAAGTTAAGATAGATGTTGATTGTAGCATCTTGACTTAATGTAGGTGATTGCGGAGTCCAGCCTCGACCTACTTCCATTGCTTTGAGTTTTTATCAATCCGGAATCCAGGTGGGTTATTCAAAAATTAACTATGCATATGTGTTTTAAAGATGTTAAATGGGTATGATCTATGTATGCATGTGAGCTTGATGGCCATCGGTACGGTTGTCCCCGTATGATAAGATACGGTTACCTTTGAGGTAAATCTCATTAAGACCTATGAGAAGGCCGTGTCATTGATGTGGCACGCACTCCCATGTTTCACTGATATGGCATGGCTTAGCTTTGATGAGCATAGATGTACATGAGTGTGTCTTTGATGAGACTAGAGTCATTGATGTGACTAGAGATGTGACATGATTTAATTGTTTATGTTCATGCTGCGACCATACCATTTATAAGTTATTCATGTGCATAGTGTGAGTACGATAGTTAACTGTACTCACTCCCACCTGCTCGTAACTGATGCAGGTTAAGCAGTTGGCGGGTGACGAGACGAGATGACGAGTGGTGGTTATGACATTTATTTATTTAATTTTGCTTCCGCTTAGTTTATGAACTCATGTCGGAATTTGGATATTGATCATGTCATTTGAAACTTGGGAGTTATGAATTATCTTTTGTGATTTTGAATTTAATGAATGCTAGTGAGGTTTATGATTTAATATTCGAGCATGCTATCTTTGTTTAATGTGGTTGCTTTTGCGGATAAAAGCTTTTGGAAAAAAAAAAAAATATAGCGCCCACTAAGTTTTAAATTAAATTTAAGTTTGAAAAAAAAAATTATTGTGATTTTTGTTAAATAAATTCGATAAATATTTCAAAATAAAGTGGGGCGTTAAAGTTTAGTATCAGAGCCAGTCTGCGTTTCTGTAGACTGGTTTATAAGTGATTATGTGTTTAGATTTTGAATTATGACCACTCGTCTTCGTCACGCCGTGCTGCTTAAGGTATGTGTTTATATAAGTATCGAGAAATACTTATAATGTGAAGATGTGAAATTTTATATTTTTACATTGGATGTATTGAAACTGCTTCTGTTATGACTTATTGACTTTTGGGGCTTAGGAAATCTATCCACCTTTGGTTTAATGTGAACTCTAGTGTTTGATGTTGAACTCTAGTGATATAGAGTTAAGTTCGGACTTTATAGGTTCCTCGTTGTGAGTTTCGGCATGTTGTTATCGAGATAAGTTATGCCCATAGCAGTTTCCCTTGCTATATAAATATATTCAATGTCTTCAAGTGAGGACCCGGTCAATGAGAACCGAGAATCTATTCGCCCTCTTCGGACCTATGTTAGGTTTCGAAAATATGAGACGAGTCGATGTTTTATAGGCTGTCAGTATCACGGAGGTTCATGGCCTCTGTTCAACCTCTGGTGTTATGTGGTTAATGTCTCTTGTGCCTTAGTAAGGGTGAGTTCATGCTAGCTCAAAGCATGGTTAGTTGGGTAAGAGATTAGAATTATGTGATTTATTGATTCCCCTTTATGTGATATAATGAGGTAAGTGTATTAGGTTGAGAGTCTCGTTTATATCATGATAGGTTTGGTCGGGTTCATGTGATGTATATGTGATCTTCGATGATTGAGGTTGAATTTATGTATTAATGTGTATTGTTATATATTATCAAACCGAAAGATGTAATAATTCAAGTGAAAGACATAAGACTTTATTTTTCTATCTTATTTAATAAGATCGAGTTGGACCTCGGACAATGTGTTTGATGATATTGATGTTTAAGTCTTAAAGTATTGATATTGAGGCTTGCTTAACGTGTAATTTACGTGATTTCGAGGCTATGTTGTTGTGTGATCATTTTGAGTTGATGAAGGCATGAAAACCCAAATTTTGAGCCTCAGTTGTGCTCTGTTTTTGCCGACCAAGAAGCTGTTTCTTGGACAAGTGTTCTTCTTGAGCCTTGTAGTGATTTGAGTTAGGTTTCTGTGAGTTTTAGAATTTTGTGATTTGGGGTTAAAATGAATTGTTTTGATTTTTCATAGTTCGTCGAGCATGCTGTTTTGATAAACTCGGGCAGAAGGATTTGATTTTAGTTCATGGCTATTTATGATGATCTTAACATGCCTGAATAGAAATGTGTTCTTCATGACAAATGTAGTATATGATATACGCTGCCTGTAGGAATTAGAATTATGTAATTTCGAATTTTGGTTGATTTTATATGATTTTTTTAAGTTGGTGTTATGCCCAGAATTTTGAAGCAGTGACTGGGTGTATACATGAAATGTATGATCTGAATTGATGCCTTTAACGTGATGATATGTAAACATTCTCTTCATGAAATTTGTTGCTTTCCTTGTATAGTTTCTGTAGGTTTTGGGTTTATATGATTTGGAGTTTGAGTTGATTTTATATAATTTTTCTGAGTGGAATGTACACCCAGTTTTTATGAAACCAGGATTTTGGTTAAGTATCGCATGTGTGCTCTGTTTAGGTGACTTAAACGTGTTCTTATGAAACAGTCTTCTTCATAAAATTTGTATATTTTCATGTGTAGATCATATAAGTTTTGAGTTTGTATGGATTGGAGTTGTGTAGCTTGAATTGTTGCTATTTTACTAAGGTGCTGTATTTTCGAAAAATTGTTCTCCGGCTGTTTTTGCAAACTAAACGTTTTATATTCAAACTTATTGATAATGTTATAATTTGCCAATGGGGTCTTCATAGAAGTTGTTGAGAATTGAGTTAGCTACCTTGGGGTTTTTTTTTGAATTTTAGTAATATCATGTCTGTAGCTTCGGTTATTGTGCATACAATGAGAACCTGTCAAGCTGTATATTTTTATTTATCCACTGCACCCATGTTTTGTATGTTTGCTGTATTATGTGCCTTTAAATTATTTATCTGCCTGAGTGTTCTTCAAGAAAGTGATAGAGGCATGAGTTAGGGATATTTTCCAAGTCGTTTAATCATGATTTGACCTGTAGACTGAAAGTTATATGCATTTTAAATTCAACACGCATGCTGAAAATTTGTGCTCGTTCATGTTTATGTTTCCCAAAATGAATTGTGAATTTTCAAAAATTAGCTTTTCGTCAACTTTCATGTTTATGTGCCCTATGTGACTTAATCTGATTGGTATTATGATGTTAGCTGGAAACACTTGCGAGGGAAGCTTTACGCTAGACCTCGAAGTGTGGAGGCTATAGTTGTATATGTGGTCGATCTCGTTTAGGACCACCGACACGATTAGCTACTTGAGTAAAAGCTGTCGTGACGGCCGACATTGTTAGTCGGAAGGGTCAAGCGAGCTAACCATTCTAATGTTCGGCGATGACCGCCGAGGTTAGGATTATTTTTCCTGGCAGTCATGTCAATGTTCGATTCCTATGGGAAATTGTAGCTCAACAGTAATGCTTTAACTGTTGTATTTTGAGAAGTATTGTAAGGAAGCCTTTTCCTATCCGAGTACCTAGGATTATGAACCGGAAATTGAAATTTCTGGTGTGTACCTTAAATTGAACGCCAAACCTGGATGGGTGTAGCCACGCGAAGTGGTAGCTGAGCCCGCACGCCCGTGTTGAGAGACGTGAGGCCAACTGCAGTGGCCGACCGTTGACTCGCACGAAAGCTGCCGCCGCCATCACCGAACGCAGGAACTCCCTAGGCAGTGTGTACGGCCAAACCTTGATCTTGCAGCTGGTCTCTGAACAGGTGCATGCACACGTCCCGGCGCCCCGCTTATGCAGCGCCTGTGTGTGTGTGTCATCTCTCGGGTGACAGTGCCTTAAACTCCAAACCGAACCGTTGTATGAAATCCCTAATCAATGACTCTCGATATGTGAGGCTTGTCGATTAGTTTTCCTTTGTCTTATGCGAGATTCTCTCGAGATAGCGAGATTTAGGTCCCTCATAGATTTCGGGCAGTGTCCCGAGTCTCGGTTGGAGACTATGTATACTTCGTAGGGATCGAGACCTACGAAGAGCGAGAGAGTATTTATGTTAGATCGTTAGTATGGGAATATCGAGCATCCCTAATCGTGAGACCGATTCTGCGATAGGAGATTGTTTTCGAACATCTAGTCGATATTTCCTAAACCGCATTCGAGGTGTTATTCGAGTCGGCAAGGGAAGAGTTGTTGACAACGGTATCAACCAGAGCCGTGTGTTCTATAGGTATTGGTGTTGAGGATATAGTGTTATTGTGGACTGTTAGCCCATTCGTATGGGATTCCGTGGCGGCCTGTTTTATAAGGACGCACAGATCATGTCGTTGTAGTAATCGAGTTTTCTACCGTGACCCGGGCACGAGATGGAAGCTCGATACAAAAAGTCAACCCTATATGTTGATTCTGTTGGAGTATGCTATCGAGACACGTAAGGACCGGTTAGGGTTTTGTGTATTGATAGAGGAGTAGAGTGTGAGAATACCTTACCATGGGGAGGTACGCTGGTAACGATGGCTATCTAGCGACAACCCTAATGGTGCCATGTGAGGTGGCTGGTACAGATATAGGTGGAGTATGCCGTTGTTCTGGTTACTGCCACGCGTACTCAGTCCTATTTTTGATTCCAGACCAAGTCGATGACTTAGCCTGATGGTTGACTCCACCACCGGAACTCGCGAGGATGCATGACACGTTCTGCGCCTCTTGATGGAGGAAACGTGTGCGTGATCTCGGAGTATATGTGAGATGTGACGAGCTGCGTGTTAGGCAGAACCCTACCTGTATGGAGGTACCGGTGACCTATTGGATCAGAGGGTCGTTAGGATAAGGCTGGGAGGGGTACTCGTCAAGTCCAGTGGGAGGGTTGTCAAGGCTAGGCGACTTGGAAGAGGGAGACCGAAATTCGGAGGAAGCACCTGAATTTCATGTGCTGATGTTGTCTCCTTTTATTTCTCGTTAGATTCTCATCGTAGTTTGTTGTTCGAATTCCGAGGACGGAATTCTTTGTAAGGTGGGTAGACTGTAGCGCCCCGTTCGTTTATGGAATATTTTGAATTTTTAATTAATATTATTGTCTTTATTATTATTATTTTTATTATTTCTAGTATTATTTTATTTAAATCAAATGTCTAATTGTCTATTAAATGCTAAAATGTGTATTATTATTTAATTAATAATGTGTGAAAAATATATTTTATATAAAAAGCTAAATTTTATTTTAATTTATCGTTCGAACCAAGCCATTTTATTTTGGCTAAATAAACCGTGAATATTGAGCCCGAGAGAATCTTTTTCCTTGAACCGTTTGAACCAAACCCGGCCCAAAACCAATTTGACCCAACTTCTCGGGCCCGGCCCGATAGATTTTTCTCCTCTTTTTCTTTCGCGTGAGTCGTGTGTTCAGAGTTGTGCTTGTCTTGGACATTAACCCTAATGAGAATATATATAATTCTCCATCTCGATTTTTCTCTCTTCATAACCGTACCCGCAGCTTTTTCTTTTTCTGATCGATAAACCCATCTCTCGTCTTTGATTCTTCCCTCACCTTTCACGCAAATCGCCGCCATCGGTCTCTTTTCTTTTTGTTCACGCGCAAGCAGCAGAAAATCCGGCTATCACCATCTCAATCATCACCCTCGTCATCCATCATCACCCTGGTCGTCATCATCGTCGCTATCTCGTCATTCGTTCGTGAGCAAGACTTCTTCATCTCGCCATCCTCCTCTGTTCGAAATTCCGGCGGCCTGCAACTTCCGGCGGGATTGTGTTTCTGTGAGCAGTCCACGACCGCCGGCGAGCCCTTCTCGCAGCAACTCGTGCAGCGATCTCCGACGATCCCTTGCAGCGAGTTCCGACGACTTTTGTTCGTCCTTCGAGCAGCCCGCGAGCCCGGCGACGTGAACACTTGCGAACGTGATTTTCCGACGAGTAGCTTCTCCTCCGGCAACCTTGCAGCGTCGTCCGGCAACCTAGCAGCAGTGACCCATCCCCTCTCGAAGCCGCTGCAGCACCTTCTCCTTCCGGCGAGACGCGAGAATCCGTCGAGCCCCGTTTGTGTTCGTTTCGTTTTTCGAATTATGTTTTGAAAAGATGGGAATTTTAGGAGTCCATTTTCATTCATTTTTTATTTAAATTCGATAAACTTTTGATGCTCGTACAAATTTTTAAAAATAGTAGCGGTCAACATTCAGAGCTGAGATTTTTATACATGGACTTTAGCATGTTGTATGTTGTTGTGTTAAATTTTCAAATTCTGATTTGTTCATTAAGTTCAAGTATGAATTAATGTTCCCATTTTGTTGATATCTTGTTCGAATTTTATAAAATAGTGTATTTCGAGTTTGAAGCTGAAAATTTGTGGTTTTACATGTTTCTGGGAGATGAAATTTTGTGTAATGTTTCAGAGCTTAATTCGTAGGGTAGCCTGACCATCTATTTTCATGTGATTAATGATTTCTATTGTCGAAACATGATTTTGAAATGAAAGTTGGGAATCGACTTGCTTTTCGTTCTGTTGTGAGGTTGACTTAGTCTACCATTAGATGGAATTATTTGAACTCTCATATGTTGGTTGGTCGAGTTTTGTATTGAGTCTTAGTGTTCCAACGTCCACAGGACTTCACGAACTACTTAGTCGAAACAAGTTCCAACGTCCACAGGACTTCACAGAACTCTGGTTTTTGTTAAATAAATTCAGTAAATTCTTTAAAATAAAACGGGGCGTTACACCTTCTAATGGTCGGAAACTTTACATGGGAAACTCTTCCACGTCTGATGTGGCTGGAGTTGGCACAGTGTTGCTGAAGCTAACTTCTGGAAAGGAGTTGAAGCTTAAGGATGTTCTGCTTGTCCCAAACATTCGCAAGAATTTGGTCTCCGGATCTCTTCTTGTTGAGCATGGATTTAGGCTGGTGTTTGATGCTAAAAAGTTTGCTCTTAACAAGTTTGGAACATTCCTTGGTCGTGGCTATCTTGATAAGGGTTTGTTCAAAATGAATGTAATGGCCGTGTAATCGTTTACAATGAGAATGAAAAGCTTATTTCTTTTTATACTGTTGAGTGCTTTGATTTATGGCATATTAGATTGGGACATGTAAATCCAAATGCAATTAAACGGTTCATGAATTTAAAATGAATTCCTAATTCTAAAATTGAATCACATAAAAAAATGTAAAATTTGTGTTGAATCCAAAATGGCTAATTTACCTTTCTATTCGGTGGAAAGGAGTACTGAACCATTGAGCTTAATCCATACTGATGTATGTGATCTGAAAATTGTTCAAACAAGAACGGGTAAACATTATTTTATAACTTTTATCGATGAATATACAAGATTTTGCTACTTATAGTTGTTAAGAAGCAAAGACGAGGTTGTGGAAGCATTTAAAAACTATAAGACCTGTTTGTCCCATTTTTGTTGCGTTTTTCCTTGTTATTTTTCCTTTCTTTTTCCCCCATATTAGGTCTTTTAGTTAGTTTTTATCTCGTTTTGTAGTGTATCGCGTGTTTTCCTCTATCTTGGTTTTTCTTGTGTTTTCCGTATGTTTTTCCGATTTTTCTTTGTTTATGGTGTGTAGGTCGGAAGCCTTGGGAGGGCAAAAATTAGTCGGACAAGCGTAACTAAATAGAGGAGTTCGTTGGGAACACACAGAAAAAAACGAAACTCAATTCCGAGTTCGGACGAGGCCAAACGAGCCCGAGACGTGAAGTAGTGCGAGCTGTCCAGGTCCCGCGGGCCTGCCGCGCCACGACCCCGACTGCAGCTCCCAGACTTCAGCGCGCCACGCCGCGACACAACACTCCACCGCGCCGCACCAAGACTTCTCACGCCGTGGCCAACGTCCCCTATATATACTTGCACGGGACTTCGCATAGGATTATTCTCTCCCCTTCTGGAAGACGAACCCTAGGCCCGAGAAAAACACGAAACTCTTTTCTCCTCTTTTCTTCCCTTCTTCTTCTTCGTTTTTCTTCTTCTCTTTATCTTTCTTTTCCGTTTCTCTTCTTCTTCTTCTTTATAGTACTTAGGAATTAAGCTTGTAATTCAGATTCAACACTTGGAATTGCGATTTATTGTAAGTTCTTCTCTTTATTTTCTATTCATGAAAATGATTGAATTGAGAGAGATGATGGATTGTGTTGAATTGATTTTACTTAGCTATTTATTGCTAGGGATAGGGGGTGATTGTTCTTGTTTAACGTATATTTGTCGGGCCTGATTTGTTCATGCTTATGTGAGTTGATATAATTCAGAATTGATGAATTTGTGCTTGATTGATTGATATAATCAAAGAGTGACACTTCGATCTTGCGATTGGAAACGATCGAATGTTAATTTGTCGACTTAGGGTTTGTCAATTCTATATGATTAGTTGATTAATCACCTTCTAGTTAATTAGCGACTCTTAGAACCGAAAGGGGAGAAGTCGTAGACCTAGGCTCGCATGAGGTAGATGATTTCGTAATTGAATAGTCTATTGGTTTTGGATTGAAATACGTGCTAGCTCGAGCTAGCACGTAAAGTTATTGGGATTGGGATAATTGGCATGTGTCGTATGCTCGAGCTAGCTCGTCTATGTTCAATCCCTTGTTATGAAAAGTTATTGGGAGCGAACTGCTAGATGTCTAAGCGAGAGTGTCAATCTCGAACTGAACGATTAATTGCCCGGTTTTGCTAAGAACTTGAATAAATTATCCCCGATTCCCTAGCTTCTCCATCTTTGTTTCGTTTATATTTTTAGGTAGATTATTGTTTTCATATTATTTCTTAGTTGGTAATTATTCTACCCCCATCCTGATTAGAGTGTTTAGGATTTGTTTTCCTTTTGTGTGAAATCAATACTGAAGCTAAATTCCGAACCGCCTTCCTTGTGAGATCGACCCGGAGAACGAATCCTTCGATTCGGTACTCAGTAAAAATAATAATTTGTGCTAAAACAAGACCGAAGTTGAAAATCAACTCGGCAAAAGGATTGAAACAATCTGAAGTGATAGGGGTGGGGAGTATGTAGCTCCTTTTAAACAAATATGTTCTGAATATGACATAATTCATCAAACGACAGCCCTTATTCTCCCCAGTCGAACGGTGTAGCTGAACGCAAGAACCGAACTTTAAAAGAAATTATGAATGGCAATTTGATAAATTCGGGATTGCCCCAAAACATGTGGAAGGTAGCTGTTTTAACAGCAAATCATATCCTGAATAAAATACCACCTAAAGGAAAAAAAAAATGAGACTCGTTATGAAATGTGAAAAATCGTAAGCTGTCTTATAAATACCTGAAAGTGTGGGGGTGTTTGCCTAAGGTTTTAGTACCTGAACCCAAACAAATGAGAATCGGACCAAAGACGGTGATTGCATTTTTATTGGATATGGGTACAACAGTATTGTAGTGCCTCGTTTAATTATGAATTATTAGGAATTATTTATTATTGTTATTATTATTTATTATTATTATTATTAAATGCCAAATTGTCTTTAAATGTCTAGATATTATTATTTGTCTAATTGTAATTAATTGCCTAAATATGTATCTGTATTACTATTATTATTATTATTTATCTAATTGTAATTAATTGCCTAAATATGTATCTGTATTATTGTTATATTATTAAATAAATATTATGTTTATTATGTATTAGCCGATTTCAATTTGATTTTCGTCGTTGAACCGAGCCTCGGATAATTTTCAAGTCGAGCCCGAGAGAACCGGTCAATTTTGAGTATTTTTTTGTAACCATTTTGGAATCGTTTTTCTCTAGCCCATTTGATAAATATTTTTGGCCATTTTGGAGTTTAAATAAAAGGACTGCTATTTTTTTTTATCTGGCAAGCCCAAAACAGATAATTATTTTCCGTCCCTTCTTTTCTCAAGACGCGACCAAAACAGATAAAATTTTATCTGCTCGTACAGAACGCCAGACCGAGTCTCATGGGAGATATTTCCTCCAGCAGCTTGCACATTCTCTCCTCACTCGGCTATATACATGCTTAGATAACTCCATTTCCAAAATCACACCCTCAGCATATCTTTCTCTCGCACGCAACTCTCTTAAAATCAATTTCTCTCACCTCGTTGCACGATCACCTCTCATCACCCTCGCAAATCCGTCATCATCCTCGCCATCACCCTCTCGTGAGAATCCGACGCCACAGCCTCGCCACGAAACTCTGCAACTCTGGCGAGCCCCAGCAACCCGACGGCGAGCCCTCTTTCTCCTCCGAGAACCAGACAACCGGGGAGCACCCCCCTGCGGCAACCCTCTGCCGTGAGCCAACAGCAACTTCGCAGCTTCTCCTCTCACCGGAAGTGAACCAGCGAGTGCCCCCACGCCGCGATGCCACAATCTGCTCTCCTCCCACGCCGCGAACAGAAATCCCGTCACGCCGCGACGCCACTGTAGCGAGTCCCCGTCATGCCGTGAGCACTCCTTCGCGATCACCGGCAGCCGTTGCACCTCCATCGCGAGCCGCGCATAGCCGTCGAGCGCCGCCACCACGTACGTTCCATTCGCGAGCAGCCCGGACCCGTTCGCCGAAGATCTGTTCGAGCTTTTCGAGTCCCGTTCGTTGGACCCGTCTTTCCGATCTCTTTCCCGAAGACGGGTAACATTTACGAACCCTTTCGGGATTTCGTTCGAACTCGATTATCACATGTTAGATACGTATACATATCGTGCGTATATGCTTCGTCTATTCGTTCGATGTCTTGTAAAAATCGTGGAATGTTGATAACTCTCGTTCGTTTATGTTAGACCGGTTATTGCTGTGATAAATCATATATTTCTCGTTTATTTATGTTAAGAAGTCATATATATCATGGTCGAGCTTAGGACATTCGTTATATTTGTTCATTGTTATTTCATGTGAAATCGCATTTTTCACTGTTCTGTTGTGCCTCAGTTTAAGCCATCAGAGACCGATAATGTGAAGTTTCTATCTTCTTATAAAATGTAGTATGTTCAGTTTTCTGTATCTGGGCTTTGAAATTTCTCGATTCCGACTTATATCGAATAAGTTATGATTTTTACGAGAATATTGCGCGTCCAGTTTTTCTGTTACCCGGCAGCATATGTGTAATTAATGTGTGACCGGTTTATAATGTCGTAATGTGCTCTTATAAATTTATGCTCTGTATAAAAGTTATAGGGCTGTTTCTTATCATTCAAATGAGATAAATTTCATACTGATATGTGCTCTGTAGCTCGTGTTGTGTTCTTATGAATGTAGACATGCATGAGATAGGGCTTTGTATTTTGGCAGAAATATAATGTTGAATGTTAACTGATTTTACACTATCCAAATGACCTTATATGCTTCTGTGTTCTAAATGCAAGTTGTAGAGGCATGCCTTAGATTTAATGTGAGACTTGAACCATGTCATTTGGAGGTCGGTAGCTCAATATAGATGATAAACTTTGGAATGCTGTCTATATCACATGTGAGTTTCTGGCAGGTTTTCTGTATCATATGTTTTGTGATTAAACTCGTTGATAATATGATTATTTGCCAATGTGATCTTCATCGAAGTTGTAGACATATTAGTTATCTATCATGTGGTTTTTGAATCCCATTGAAAGCATGTTTTTAGCTCCAGTTAGCTAACATTTACGGAGTTCTGGTCAATTGCATATTCCCAGTTTTGGACTGTGACTCTATTTTGAGTGTTTGTTGATTTATCACCTGTTAAATGGTCTTATTTGATTTCGGTGTCTTCATAAGAATTTTAGATGCATATGTTAGGATTACAATTAATTTTGAACCATGTTCATATGAGTTGTGTGCAGAGAATTATGTCGGTTTTAAAAAAACGCTGCCCGGGTTAAGTTTTCAAAACTTATATGATATTTTCGGAAATGTGAATTCCTTGATTAAATGCATGCTTAAATGCTTACGTGAGCTTAGTTGGATTAAGTGATTGTTGAATAGTCATTTATAGGGTTATTTTGTTAAATGTAGGTGATTGACGAATCAAGCTCGCTGCCTACACTCATTTTGTGATTTATCTCGATTCTTACCAGGTGGATTAGTTATTCTAAAATATCTGTGCATATGTGTGTATAAATATGCTTAACCGGTATGATCTATGTATGCATGTGGGCATGTATCCTATCGATGTGAGCTTGATGGCCATCGGTACGGTTGTCCCCGTATGATGAAATACGGTTACACTTACGAGGTAAATCTCATTAAGACCTATGAGAAGGCCGTGTCATTAATGTGGCACTCACTCTCATGTTTCATTGATATGGCATGACTGAGCTTTGATGAGCGTAGATGTGCACATGAGTGAGTCTTTGATGAGACTAGAGTCATTGATTTGACTAGAGATGAGACATGATGTTTATTGTTTATGTTCATGTTGCGACCATACCATCTTAGCATATTCTCAGTTGTTTCATATGCATAGTGTGAGTACAATATTTTCCAACTGTACTCACTCCCACGTGCTCTTCACGGATGCAGGTTAAGCAGTTGGCGGGTGACGAGGCAGGGCGAGTGGTGGTCTATTTTATTTTACTTATGATTATTATTGCTTCCGTTTTTATGAACTTATGTTGAATTGGGATATTTTTTATTGGGGTCACTTGAGACCTTGAATTATGAATTGCCCTTATAATTTTGGACTTATTGAATGTAAGTGAAGTTTGATAATTAGTAATCATGCATGTATCGATTTTATCTGAAGTGTTTGTATTTTCGGTTAAAAGTTCTTGGTAGTTAAGAAGCGCCCACTGAGTTTAAAATTTAATTTGAGATTTGTAAAAAATTTATTATGAGTTTTATAAATAAATTCGATAAATCTTTAAAATAAAGTGTGGCGTTACAGTTTGGTATCAGAGCCAGTCTACGTTTCTGTAGACTTGTTTATATGTGATTATGTGTTTAGACTTTGAGTTATGACCACTCGTCTTCGCCACGCCGCGCTGCTTAAGGTATGTGTTTGAATAAGTATCGATGAAATACTTATAATGTGAAATGTGAAATTTATATTTTTGCATAAGTAGTAATGAACTGCCTATGTTATGACTTGTTGAAATTGGGGCTTAGGATCTATCCGCCTTTGAAAAATTTGAACTCTAGTGTTTCATGGCGAACTCTTGATTTCCCTTGTTATTTTATTGTGCTAAATTTTATTCGACCTGTTCAATGTAGAACTATAGCCAATCCCAATACCCGCAATGCTCGCAACAGGCAGCCATCCCCGTCTCCATCCCCGCCTCCAACTCCACCTCACCATCAGGCCCATCCGGTCATGGACTTTACCAGGCTTTTAGTCCAGTTCATGGGCATGCACGCGCCTACTTTTTCGGGGAATGAGAACCCCACAACAGTGTTGGAATGGATCAAAGAGCTAGACAAGAATTTCTCTGTACTCCCCCTCCAAGACAGACAACGGGTTTCCCTCGCCGCTTTCTAGATGAAGGCGGATGCTTCCGACTGGTGGATTGACCACTGGGCTCGGAGGCCAGAGGCTGAGCTTAACGCCCTCACTTGGAAGCAGATGAAGGCGATGGTCCGAGGCAAGTTTCTCCCACAGAGCTTCTGGGATCGGATGGAGCACAACTTTTATCACTTGTAGCAGGGCAACTCCAGCGTGGACGAGTACATTCGCTCTTTCACCAAGATGAGCGTCTTTGTCGGTGACACATTGAGCACCGACGAGAAGAAAGCCCGGAAGTTCTTGAAAGGGATGAATCAGAGGATCCGTGAGCTAGCTGGGAGTCACGGTCCGATGTCTTATGCCGACATCGTGAGTCGGTCTCAGGGAGTGGAGAGGTGTCTCATCCCAATAGCTCTTGTTTCATCATATTATCATGCTGCTCAGCCTGTCCAGGCTGTACCCCCAGTCATTCCTCTCCTCTGTCCTATCAGCCGCCGCTCATTTATCAGACGCCCTATCAGTATCCTGTCTCTTATGCTCCCGTCCCCCCATCCTCTAGCTCCAACAAGAGGAAGAGCGACCATCATAACAAGAAGAAGGGAAAGAAGAGGACCTTTGAGAGGCGTGACGACCGACCCAATTAGGGTCAACATCTGAGGTGTCCTAAATGCAGCAAATCACATCCCGGCGAGTGCTTAGCAGGCCAGCGCGTTTGTTTCAACTGCTATTGCCCCGGCCATTTCGCCTATGCCTGCCCCGAACCTAAGAGGCAGCAGCAGCAACCTTTTCCCTATCAGCAGTACCAACAGCAACTTCCCCTGCCACCAACTCTTCAACAGCAGCAACAACCCAGGCAGCCCCCACCACACCAGCAGAGGACAGGAGGCCACGCCCGCGTCTACACCATCACCCACGACGAGGCCGCCAACCACGCAGGTACCATGTCCGGAATGCTCTCGATATCCCATATACCTGTTTTTGCATTGTGTGACACGGGAGCAACTCATTCATTTATCTCTTCCTATTGTCTTGAGGCCTTATCTATTACCAATGTGTGCAAAGTTGATCCTCTCGAGGTTAGCCTAGCCTCGAGAAAAATTATTATATCTGACTCGCTGGTTTGTGATATTTCTATCAATATCAGTGGGCGAATTCTGAATGCCGACGCGTATGTCCTTGAAATGCGAGACTTCGACGTGATCTTGGACTGGCTCACTCATTATCGAGCCGACATTCGATGCCAGGAGCGTGAAGTTACTTTATTTCCCGATACCGATCAGCCTGTTGTTTTCTATAGGGTGAAGCAGTCCTCGAGTCATCTCTTCTATGCAAGCTAGGAAGAGCCTTTCCAAGGGTAGCTATCAAGGCTATCTCGTTTCTATGATGTCCGATGTAACGCCCCAAAACAGTAATAATATTCAGAACGATTTCACTGCTCGACTATAAGTGAAATCCGTAATTTTCAGAAATTCCCGAGTTATATTTATTGTGCTAAATGCTCAATTATGATAAATTATTCTTGGAATAATTCTATCTCAAGTATAAGTTAAGATTAATCCATTAATTTGGGTTAGTAAATAATAGCAAGTCAATTCGAGAATTGATCGACTCCGAACCCTAGTTTGGTTCCGAGTTAATTTTCGGGTAAATCCCGAGCATAGCCAAGTATTGGTATTTTTATACTTAGAATATTTTTCTAAGTGTGTAAGAATATCAAAGTATAAGTATTGATCATTTTAACCGAGCCCTAGTTCTTACCCGAGCCGCTCGTGCTGAGTTCCGCACCCGCTCATCGAGCCGCGCCCAACCGAGCTTAGCCTCGCCCGAAGACATGTCCTAAGTCCCAGCCCAGCCACGCCCTCGCGCCCAGCCCGCGTCCCCGCGCCCAGGGCCCAGCGCCCAGCCCAGCGGGCAGCCTGTCAGCCCACTTTCTTGAGCCCAAATGCATTAATTCTGGCCCACTTTCCCCATGACCCAAGAGCTGCGTTTAATTAGGACTTAATAAGGATTTGTTTGAGCTAATATGGCCCTAAGCAAGGTTAAGGGAAAGTCAACCATCATTAGCCTTAGTGGAGAGCATGGGCATGAATTGTTTATTGAAGAATTTTTGTCCTTGTTCCCTAGTCTTGGACAAGACTGACCAGACCCCTCGTGACCTAATAAAATACTCTGAAAACCATCCATAATGCACACTAAACCGAGCATAATCAGGTCAAAGCTTCTCAAAGGTCTTGGACCAAAATTCCATGCGCATGTGATGCCATTTCCCACATGTTTGGTCTCCCACCAGCCCACCTAGTAAGCTCCGCCCCTCCCATCTATTTAAGACCCATTTTCCAGTCATTAGAAGGCCTTTGGTCTTCAATTGTTCGAGCAAATATTGAGGGAAATGTTAGAAAAATCGAAACTAAGGCAACCAGCCCTTGCTCGCGCCCAGCACCCAGGGGAAGAGGAGCAGCGAGGTCCAACCCCCTACAGCCATAATCTCTCGAGGCTTAGCACTATATAAGTGTACCTTATATTTTTCTAAGTCTCTGGGAGGTGTTTGACACGAGCAAAACACAACCTAAGTCCAAGCCAACCCCTAAGGCCGTGACCAACACCCTTTTAAGCCCTAACATCCGTTTTCCATTCTCAGCTAAGGTTAGCTCGTGACTTATGAGTTCCTTAATTATTTTATGATATTTTAAGAATTTTCACGAGTTAAAACCGAGCCATGCATGCATTATTGTGTGATTTTCGAATTTAATGAAATTAATGCCTTAAAAATGAAATTTGAGTAGGAAGCATGCCTAAGTCGAAAATGTGGGTTAAATCACCCTTAAATATTGTACCGTTGATGCTGTAAAAATTTGAGAATTAAATGAGTTCCTTGCCTTAGTCAAATCATGCTTAAATTTATGTTAAAATGAGCCACCAAGTTCAATCATCATGCATGCAAGATATGATATGAGTTCTAGCCCCTATAGCAATGATTTAACATGTTAAACATTCGGCCCTGAGTAGTTTTTCAATTTATAAATGCTGGTTCAGAAGTTAACCTACTCGGTCATGCCATTTAAGCCTTACCGGGTAGCATGCATGTGGACCCGGGGTCCACTAGTGATTTATGTGTTAATTGTACTTATTTTATCGTAATATGATGTATGGTCATGCATGTTGCCGGAATTAGTCGCTGGAGTTCCGGCAAGGGCCGACCTTGGTCACTGTCCGCGCACATAACGCGGCAGTGCCCGGCCAGGGCCAGTGCGTACCCGCGCCAGCGTGCGCGTGGTACCCGAGTCCGCGACAGCGTGCCAACAGCGCCTGTCCGCGTCGCACCCGGGGTCACGGCGCCCGTCGCGCCCAGCACCTCGACAGCGCCCGGCCGCGCTGTCCACGCCCATGCGCGAGTGGTCCCGAGCC
>BKCP01009515.1:1617151-1637082 GCA_008636005.1 Striga asiatica
CCCGACCTAGTTAAGCCGGCGGTCCAGCCAGCCAGCGAACCGGCCGGTTCGACCGGCGGTTCGAGTCAATTTTGATTCGTGATTTCTGATCCGAGTTCAGTTCCGGAAATTTCAGTATTTTTCCGAGCCAGTCCAGTCCAGTTTAATCGCGTAGATAAGTCCGAGAATTTTAGCATATAATTAAATGTTCTGAGCGTTATACTTAGCATTATTTTGCTTAAATATTTATGTAGCCAAAGGAGAGTCGAGCCTCCGACCGCTACTCCAGCACCCGCACTTGCATATCAGATTTCAAGTTTTCAGGTGGGGGTCATGTACTGGATGTCACATCATAGATAATATCTATACCATGGCAGAGGTATGTTTGAGACAGTTTAGTTCCGGGTTGGGTGGCCAAGGCCTTTATACCCACCTGATGACCGTTTGGGGGGCCAAGGCCTTTATACCCCATCGGAGTGTGCACACGAGCGACCAAGGCCGAGGGTCTTTTGACCACAGATCAGAACAGAAATCATAGATCAGTTTACAGTTTCAGCTCTTATATATTTATGTTTCATGATACGTTATTATAGATGATGTTTTGTTCAGTACTGGTCTTTGCGGAGCATAGTGGTTTGGTCACGCCCCCATTATGTTTTTCAGTAGACGGAGTCGAGCGTGCTGGATAAGCACAGATGTGGCGCAGCGTGGTCATGATAGACGGACATATTTCCCCAGCATTTTTATGTCCTAGAATTTATGATCATGTATATTTATTCAGTTTATGTATGCATGTTTATGTATTCGTATTTCGGATGCTTCCGCCAGCGAGTTTTTCTAGACAGTGCGAGATAGTACAGACTATGCATGTATAATTCCATAATCCGCGAACGGACAGTTTGGTTGCATGTTTTATTATGTCCGTGAGCAAGCTCAAGTTCAGTTTAAGTTTTTATCTGCCACATCCCGCAATAAGTCAGTATTTTCGAAAACCCAGATCGCACGACCTTTCGAAAATAAAAACAAAAATTTTACTCTAATTTTTCAAAGCTAGTAAGGCGGGGTGTGACAGAAGGTGGTATCAGAGCGCAGAGTGAGTTTCTGTATACTTTCAAAGTTTAGAAAAGCATGACCACGCCACGCTCATCCGCGCCGACTCCGAGGTAAGTCACCTGACTCAGTTTAAGTTTTGCAAGTGCTAAATTCAGTTCAAGTATGGGGCCTAGATAACTATACTCCTATAAGAAAAGAAAGAACTCTAGATGGAGAACTCTAGAAAGATAAGCTAAGACAAGAACTCTAGACAGAACTCTAGAACAGCTAAGTCCAAGGACTCTAGACTAAGTCAGAACTCTAGTATGAGCCAGAACATAGCAGTTTAAGTATACCGGAACTCTAGCCAAGCTAGGTGTTTTCAGATATTATTTCTTTATTATTTCAAGAGTAGTATGGCTATTTTTTAATCGGCTATACTAATCAATTCAAGCGTTTCCAGAATTTTAGAATGGCACCACGTACAGATCCCCAGGCACCAGTTGAGCAGGACCAGGCTGTTGTGGTCAGCCGATTCCGTACCTATGATCCGCCCCGTTTCACTGGGGAGAGTGGCCCGTTAGCCGTGGCCGAGTGGATCCAGAAGATGGAGAGTATCTTCCGTATTATGGGGATTTCTGAGGCACACAAGATGGCGTGCGCCGAACTGCAGATAGAGGGAGCCGCCGGAGATTGGTGGGAGGATTACTGGCGTTTACGCACCGAGGATGAGCGTGATGCTATGAGATGGGCTCAGTTTAAGACGATACTGGAGGACAAGTTCTATCCTCGCCATTTCAAGCAGAGGACGGCACGGGAGTTTGCCGCTCTCCAGCAGGGTGAGCGTTCAGTGGACGAGTACGAGTGTGAGTTCGCTCGTAAGAGTGCCTTTGCTTTGCATCTTGTTGATACGGAGGAGAAGAAGGCAGCACAGTTCCTTGATGGTTTGAGGAGCAACATCAGACTCTTGATCATCAGCAATGGTTTCCTTAACTATGCCGAGACTGTTGAGTGTGCTCAGCAGATCGAGGCGTGCATTCTGAGAGACGCCCGTGCCCAGCCACCAGCCAGACAGCCAGCCGCTATTCCGCCACCCCAGCCAGCTCAGCAGACAAACAAGAGAAAGTGGGACGGTCGCAAGGACAAGAGGAACCGCAGACAGAGAGGCCCAGCTCAGGGAGGCCAGCCTGCCCGACAGGACCTGCCGGCATGTGCTACCTGCGGACGTCCGCACCGCGGGGAGTGTCTTGCCGGGCAGGATATATGCTTCCATTGCCGCCGCCCAGGCCACCGTATCAGAGATTGCCCAGACCGCCCTCAGCCACAGCAGGACCAGAGACCACCAGCCCCGAGACAGCCAGCTCAGAGACAGCCAGCACCCAGACAGCCAGCCCAGAGACCCCCAGGACAGCAGCAGCAGCGTGGAGCACCCGCTCATATTTACGCACTCGACCAGGAGCAGGCCGCAGAGCAGCCAGGTACCATGTCTGGCATGTTGTCCTTGTTCCATACTCCAATCTTCGCTTTATTCGATACCGGGGCGACACATTCGTTCGTCTCGACTAAGTGCTTATCTGCCTTAGGAGCCCAGGGAGTGAGTACTGTCGACCCTCTCGAGATCAGTCTCGCATCGGGAAGGAAGATAGTTACGAGTTCCCTGGCCAAGAACCTTAGCATCGATGTCGGAGGCCGAACTCTAGTTGTAGACGCGTTCGTGATCGATATGAATGACTTCGACCTGATTCTTGGCATGGATTGGTTGACGAGGTACCGTGCTGACATCCGTTGTCGCGACCGGGAGGTGACGCTACACTTATCTGAGGAAGACCACATCACGTTTTTCGGGACAAAGTCTCGAACCTTGTCGCGCGTTATTTCCATGGTGAAAGTGACGAAGTACATGCAGCGAGAGGATTGTCAAGGATTCCTCGTCAATATTGTTGGGGAATCTTCGGAGAAGCTGTCTCCCGGAGCTATACCCATTGTCCAAGAGTTCGTGGACGTTTTTCCCGATCAGCTCCCGGGAGGAGCACCTAACCGCCAGGTGGAGTTCACCATCGACTTGGTCCCCGGAGCGGGACCAGTGTCGAAAGCGCCATATCGCATGGCGCCGAAAGAGCTTCAGGAGTTGAAGGCTCAGATTCAGGAGCTTTTGAGTCTCGGTTTCATCCGACCGAGCGTATCACCTTGGGGAGCCCCTGTCCTCTTTGTCAAGAAGAAGGATGGGTCTATGAGGATGTGCATCGACTACCGGGATTTAAACCGGTTTACGGTGAAGAACAAGTATCTGCTTTCCAGAATTGAGGATTTATTCGATCAGCTGAGAGGAGCCAGCGTCTTTTCCAAGATCGACCTCCGCTCTAGCTACCATCAGCTGAAGATCAGAGAGGCCGATGTGGCCAAGACTGCTTTCAGAACCCGATACGGTCACTATGAGTTCGTTGTGATGCCGTTTGGCTTGAGCAATGCGCCAGCGGTATTCATGGATCTCATGAACCGTGTCTTCCATCCATTCCTGGACCAGTTTTTCATCGTCTTCATTGATGACATTTTGGTCTATTCCAGCAGTCCGGAGCAGCACGAAGAGAACCTGAGGACAGTTTTGGAGACTCTTCGGCGTGAGAAGTT
Source organism: Striga asiatica (assembly GCA_008636005.1). NCBI lineage: Eukaryota > Viridiplantae > Streptophyta > Magnoliopsida > Lamiales > Orobanchaceae > Striga > Striga asiatica. The sequence continues at coordinate 1,620,791 of BKCP01009515.1, forward strand.
GTACGCCAAGTTCTCCAAATGCGAATTTTGGCTCGATCGAGTGGCTTTTCTAGGCCACATTGTCACTTCCAGAGGGATAGAGGTAGATCCGAGCAAGATTGAGGCCGTTAGGAACTGGTCGACACCGAGAACTGCCACCGAGGTTCGAAGTTTTCTCGGTTTGGCAGGATATTATAGGCGTTTCATCGAGGGGTTTTCGAAGATTGCCCTACCCTTGTCTCGTTTGACGAGGAAATCGGTGAAGTTTGAGTGGGATAGTCGCTGTGAGTCGAGCTTCCAGAAGCTCAAAGCGAGGCTTACGACGGCTCCCGTGTTGACCATTCCGGACCCCACACAAGGTTTCACTATCTTTAGTGATGCCTCGAAGCAGGGTCTAGGCTGCGTTTTGATGCAAGACGGCAGGGTTGTGGCTTATGCTTCCCGTCAGCTAAAGTCGCACGAGGTGAACTACCCGACTCACGATCTTGAGTTGGCAGCAATGGTTCACGCCCTGAAGATTTGGAGGCACTATTTGTACGGGGGCCATTGCGAGATTTTCACAGACCACAAGAGCATACAGTATATCTTCACCCAAAAGGAGCTCAACATGCGCCAGCGGCGATGGTTGGAGCTGGTGAAAGATTATGACTGTACCATCAACTATCATCCGGGTAAGGCGAACGTAGTTGCTGACGCCCTCAGCCGGAAAGGGAAAGGGCGAGCTGACCTGTATGATCACTCAGCAGCGTCAGTTGATTCATGAGTTCGCTCGGATGCAGCTAGAGATGGTCGAATCACCTCTCAAGTTGCCAGTTGTGGGAGGTATTCGAGCAATGAGAATGTGGCCCGCGCTACGAGATAGGATCCGGAGGGATCAAGCCTTCGACGAGTTCATTCGCTCGATGGGGGCAAAGATTTATGCCGGAGGAGTTAAGGGTTTCTACCGAGGCACTGATGGTGCCTTGGAGTACAAGGGAAGGATCGTTGTGCCAAATGTCGAGGCTCTGAAGAAGGAGATCTTGACTGAGGCGTATAGTGCTCCTTACTTGGCGCACCCCGGTAGCACCAAGATGTATCAGGACCTGAAAAGGTCCTTCTGGTGGAAAGGGATGAAGAGAGATGTCGCCGAGTTTGTTGAGAAGTGTCTGATCTGCCAGCAAGTGAAGGCTGAGCACAAGGTTCCACCGGGTCTCTTACAACCTTTAGAGATCCCGCAGTGGAAGTGGGAGAAGCTGACCATGGACTTTGTCACGGGATTGTCGATGTCGGCCAAGCATCATGACGCAGTATGGGTAGTTGTGGATCGACTGACGAAGTCGGCCCATTTCATGCCTGTCAGGATGGACATGTCCGTGGAGCAGCTAGCCGATGTGTATCTCCAGGGAATCGTTTGACTCCATGGCGTTCCAGCCGAGATTATATCATATAGAGATCCCCGGTTTACCGGACATTTTTGGGAGAGTCTGAACGAGTCCATGGGGACGAAGTTGAAGTTTAGTTCGGCCTATCATCCACAGACCGACGGTCAGTCGGAATGGACCATCCAGACGCTTGAGGACATGCTCCAAGCTTGTGTCCTTGAGCATGGTGGTTCGTGGGAGTAGTTGATACCCACTGTGGAGTTTGCCTATAACAACAGTTACCACTCGTCGATCAAGATGGCGCCGTTTGAAGCTTTATACGGTCGCAAGTGCCGCTCACCCCTTTATTGGGATGAGGTCGGCGAAAAGCAGGTTCTCGGTCCCAAGCTGATCGAGGACACAGTGCAGAAGGTCGCCGAGATCTGAGAGAGATTGAGAGAGGCTCAGAGCCGACAGAAGGCCTACGCTAACAAGCGTAGAAGGGAGCTTGAATTTGTGCAAGGAGATAAGGTGTTCCTGAAGGTCACGCCGATGAAGGGCGTTGTCCGATTCGGGAAGAGGGGAAAACTGTAGCCCCGATTTATAGGGCCCTTTGATATTCTCAAGTGAGTTGGCGTCACCGCCTATCGTCTGGCATTACCCCCCGAGCTCTCGGGTGTACACAACGTCTTCCACGTGTCGATGTTGAGGAAGTACGTGTATGACCCGAGCCACAAAGTGAACTTTGACGGGCAAGAGGTCGGGCAGAACCTGACGTATGATGAGCAACCGGTAGCAATTCTGGACCGAAAGGTCCGTCGGCTGAGGAACAGAGATATAGAGCTCGTCAAAGTTTGCTGGAGTCGCCACGACGAGTCGGAAGCCACTTGGGAGAGAGAGGCCGAGATCAGAGCTCGTTATCCAGATTTCGAGTTTTGAGATTTTCACTTGTACATATATGTACTTTCTATTTTTATGTTTTGATGTATATAGTTGTGTAGTAGGAGTTCTGGCCTAGAACCTTAGTTTTGTATTTCCGAGGATGGAAATATTTTAGGGAAGATAGGTTGTAACGCCCCAAAACAGTAATAATATTCAGAACGGTTTCACTGCTCGACTATAAGTGAAATCCGTAATTTTCAGAAATGCCCGAGTAATATTTATTGTGCTAAATGCTCAATTATGATAAATTATTCTTGGAATAATTGTATCTCAAGTATAAGTTAATATTAATCCATTAATTTAGGTTGGTAAATAATATCAAGTCAATTCGAGAATTGATCGACTCCGAACCATAGTTTGGTTCCGAGTTAATTTTCGGCTAAATCTCGAGCATAGCCAAGTATTGGTATTTTTATACTTAGAATATTTTTCTAAGTGTATAAAAATATCGAAGTATAAGTATTGATCATTTTAACCGAGCCCTAGTCCTTACCCGAGCCGCTCGTGCCGAGTTCCGCACCCGCTCATCGAGCCGCGCCCAACCGAGCTTAGCCTCGCCCGAAGACATGTCCTAAGTCCCAGCCCAGCCACGCCCTCGCGCCCAGCCCGTGTCCCCGCGCCCAGGGCCCAGCGCCCAGCCCAGCGGGCAGCCTGTCAGCCCACTTTCTTGAGCCCAAATGCATTAATTCCGGCCCACTTTCCCCATGACCCAAGAGCTGCATTTAATTAGGACTTAATAAGGATTTGTTTGAGCTAATATGGCCCTAAGCAAGGTTAAGGGAAAGTCAACCATCATTAGCCTTAGTGGAGAGCATGGGCATGAATTGTTTATTCAAGAATTTTTGTCCTTGTTCCCTAGTCTTGGACAAGACTGACCAGACCCCTTGTGAATTATGAATTAATTCTAAATTCCTCAACAATTTAATTTCATTTAGATTTACATGTCCCAATCTAATATGCCATAAATCAGAGCACTCAACGATATAAACAGAAATAGGCCTTTCATTCTCATTGTAAACTGTTACACGGTTCATGGCCATTACATTCATTTTGAACAAACCCTTATCGAGATAGCCACGACCAAGAATGTTCCAAACTTGCTAAGAACAAACTTCTTAGCATCAACTACAAGCCTAAATCCCTGCTCAATAAGAAGAGATCCGGAGACCAAATTCTTGCGGATGTCTGGGACATGCAGAACATCATTAAGCTTCAACTCCTTTCTAGAAGTTAACTTCAGCACCACTATGCTAACTCCAGCAAAATCAGACGTGGAGGAGTTTCCCAAGTGAAGTTTCCGACCATTAGAAGGAGTGTAGTCAGAAAACAACTCATTGTCGGAACACACATGGCTAGTGGCACCAGTATCGATGTACCACTTCCTTGATTTATCCACTATATTGGCTTCAAAATTCACAGCCGACATATCAAAGTCGGTCAATTCACTCAGCACAGGACCGTGTTCAACAACGAGGGCACTCGGTTGCACCTTCTTTTGTCAAGCCTTCTTAGGCTTCCTGCAATCCTTAGCCATATGGTTCGGTTTCCACAGTTCTAGCAAGTGCCGATAAACTTCCAAACCTTGGTTGGTTGCTTCCCTTTGTCAAGGGACTTTTTCATGCTCGAGTTTCCTTGCTCCAGCAAGTTAGCACGAGCCTCCATCATCGGGGCTTCCCCGATGAATTACGGTTGTCCTCCTCAATACGAAGACGAACAACTAGGTCTTCAAAACTCATTTCCTTCCTCTTATGTTTGAGGTATTTCTTGAAGTCTTTCCAACCCGGCGGCAGCTTTTCGATCACAGCTGAAACTTGGAATGACTCACTCAGGGATATTCCTTCAGCATTGATATCATGCAAAATGAGTTGGAACTCTTGCACTTGAGACACGACGGTCTTTGAGTCGACCATCTTGAAGTCAAGAAATTTGCCGACAACGAATTTCTTTGCCCCGGCATCCCCAGTCTTGTACTTTTTCTCCAAAGCAGACCAAAGCTCTTTGGTAGAACCAACCGAGCTGTACACATTGTACAACTCATTACTATGTCCGTTCAGGACATAGTTACGGCAAAGGTAATCATCTTACCCCCAAGGCTCGTACGCACCGCGTAGTTCAGCATTGGTTTCATTTTCAGCAATAACCGGGGGGTCGTCCTTCAGGTACTTCACCAAACCCAAAGTAGTTTGGTAAAAATGCATTTTCTGTTACCATCTATTGAAGTCAAGCAAGTTGAATTTTTTAGGCTTTTCAGCAATAGGGACATGGACAGCAGGTACGAGATGATGAACAATGTGGTTAATCGGCAGCTGAGTGTAGGAACCATTTCCGGTGATTGCCATCAGTTCAGTAGGTTGAAATATTCGTCTTGCGATTGTCAGAAAATGGTTGTAGAATTACACAGGAATCCTACGAACTGATTTTTAATTTTCAGTTTTTACAAATGAACTATAATTATAAAATTACAATAAAATCATGTTAAGTGGGCCCTTCTCGCCGTAAAGTGGAGTTATTGTAGAATTACAATAAAATTTACAAATTAACTATAATTATAAAATTACAATAAAATTACGAACTGAGCTATAATAATTGAGTGTAAAGTGGAATTATTGTTAGAATAATTGAGTGTAAATCATGTGAGCTATAATAATTGAGTGTAAAGTGGGCCCCACTTCTTAATTATATTGTAACAATAATTGATACAATTTGAGTGTAATAATGACATTAGCCCAGAAAACCCGGAGGCCCCTACCCGGAAGGATAATTGAGTGGGAGCTGTAAACGTGTGAAGGCATCTTAACTTTCCAAATTCAATGGCCAACTTGCACTCATATGTATGTATGAATACATATGCAGCATATAAGAGAAAAAGGATATAAGAAAGAAAAACACGGAAGAAATAAAGCAGAGAAGAAAAGAAATCCATAAAGAAAAGAAAAATAGAGAGAAAATATTAGAGGGAAAAATAAAGATAATTTAATTCCTATTTTAAGTGCTCAATTCTCTACTTTGTTCCAGTTCGCCAGAGCTCATAAATCTAGTGTACTACAGATTTTGAGACAATCGTCATTGTATCTTTTGGGGACGATACGCCTGAACCGTTAGCACTACATGGGGCGTATTCGTCTTGCGGAAAGAGTTTCCTAGAATCGACTAAAATCTTTCCGTTTTTCAAATTGTAATTTATTTTCAGTTTTATTGTAATTTTATAATCATAGTTCATTTGTAAGAACTGAAAATTACACATCAGTTCGTAGAATTCTCGTGTAATTCTACAACCATTTTTTAACAATCGCAAGACGAAAATTTCAACCTACTGAACTGATGGCATCCACCGGAGATGGTTCCTACACTCAGCAGCCGATTAACCACACTGTTCATCATCCCGTACCTGCTGTCCATGTCCCTACTGCTGAACAACCCGAAAAATTCAACGGGCTTGACTTCAAGAGATGACAACATAAGATGCATTTCTACTAAAGTACTTTGGGTTTGGTGAAGTACCTGAAGGACGACCCCCGGTTATTGCTGAAAATGAGACCAATGGTAAACTACGCACTGCGTATGAGGCTTGGGGGCAAGGTGATTACCTTTGCCGTAGCTATGTCATGAACGGACTTAGTAATGAGTTGTACAATGTGTACAGCTCGGTTGGTTCTACCAAAGAGCTTTGGGCTACTTTGGAGAAGAAGTACAAGACTGAGGATGACGGGGTGAAGAAATTCGTCGTCCGCAAATTTCTTGACTTCAATATGGTCGACTCGAAGACCGTCGTGTCTCAAGTGCAAGAGTTCCAATTCATTTTGTATGATATCCATGCTGAAGGAATGTCTCTGAGTGAGTCATTCCAAGTTGCAGCTGTGATCGAAAAGCTGCCGCCGGGTTGAAAAGACTTCAAGAGCTACCTCAAACATAAGAGGAAGGAAATGAGTTCTGAAGATCTGGTTGTTCGTCTTCGTATTGAGGAGGACAACCGTAATTCATCGGAAAAAACCCGCTGATGGAGGCTCGTGCTAACTGGTTGGAACAAGGCAACTCGAGTAAAAGAAAGTCCCTTGACAAAGAGAAGCAACCAACTAAGGTTTGGAAGTTTACCGGCACTTGCTAGAACTGTGGAAAGTCGAACCATATGGCTAAGGATTGCAGGAAGCCTAAGACGGTTGAGCAAAAGAAGGCGCAACCGAGTGCCCTCGTTGCTGAACACGGCCCTGTGCTGGGTGAACTGACCGAATTTGATATGTCGGCTGTGGTGTTTGAAGCCAATATGGTGGATAACCCAAGGGAGTGGTACATCGATACTGGTGCCACTCGCCATGTGTGTTCCAACAAGGAGTTGTTTCAGAGGACTCTCCTTCTGTAATGCCCCATTTAATTGTGGTTTATTTGAGAATTATTTATGATTATTTAGTATTATTATTATTATTATTATTATTATTATTGTTATTATTATTGTGGTATTATTAATTATTGCTTGTAAATTTGAATGTCTAAATATTATATGTCTAATTGCTAATTGTATATTTTGATTAATAATATTAGTATTTTAAAAACAATGTACGTATTTAATTTATATTGTCCGGAGTTTTGTTTATTTATCGTGCATTTGAATCGAAGTTGGGCCCGAGAATATTCGCGTGAGTCGTAATCGAGCCCGAGAATATTCGCGTGAATTGTAATCGAGCCCGATAATATTTGTTTGAACTGAAATCGAGCCCGTGAGCCGATTTATTTTTGCGAACCGGCCCGTGAGCCGATTTAATTGTCGCGAACTGAACCCTCGGCCCAAATTTCTCGAACCCGGCTGACCCGCGCCCGAACCGGCCCGTCTAACTCGACCCTTCCCTCTTTTGCACGTGAGATGGGTGTATGGGATGTCCTTGGCATCAAGAATTTTTTTTAAACCTAATGTTACGTATATATATTTTTCCGTTGCTCGGTTTCTCCTCTCAAACGCATTCATGCAGCCTTTCTGGGATTGATCTTTTTATTTTCTTTCTTTTCCTCGCCTACAGATCACGACCATCATCGTCTCCATCTCCCTTCTCTTTTTCTTTCGGTTCTTGTCTTTCCTGTACGATCACCATCTCATCATCGCCGATCTCACCATCTCCCCCTCTCGTGATCTTTGTTTTTCCCGTCGCCCTCTCACCAGCGACCACCATCGTCCTCCTTCCATCTTTGCTCAGCCGTCGTCACCATCACAGAGAATCTGTCCGTGCAGCAGCGCCCTCCTCCGCCTGCAACGCCCTCTCCCTGGTGGATTGCTGCACCACCGACGTCCGCATAGCAGCCAACCGACGCCGCCTCCTTCCTCCGTCTGCAACGTTCCGGCGATTTCTGTTCGTCCTTCGAACAGCCCGCGAGCCCCGACGATGTGACCACTTTCGAACGCGAATACAACAACCTGCTCCTCCTCAGCCGTGAGCCACCACAGCGCCACCACGAGCTCCTCCTCCGGTGACCCTGCTGCACCCTCTCGCAACCGCGGCAGCACCTCCTTCTTCCGGCGAGACGAGAGAATCCGTCGAGCCCAGTTCGTGTACTACGTTCTGTTTTTCCGAGTTTTTCCTGAGAACGGTACCTAGTCGAACCCCGTCTCGTTAAATCGCATATATTGAATGTCGATATGTGCTTTATTGTCGTGATGTGCTCTTTGCAATTCAATATATATACGATACGAAATTTGTGTGAAAGATATGATTTTATGTGTCGTTTATGTTGTTCGGGATCTCTTCAATTATGAAAAATTGAAAGAGACCTCGAAAATCGTGTAAGTCAGTGATTGGAACGATGTCGAGTCCTTGGCCTTATGGGAAGGCCTCGGACGAGAAATTTCATGTTACGAATTAATTGATAAGATGTCGAGCATATATATCGCTGTTTTGGTGTTTGAATTTTTAAAAATAGCTCGCTGCTCAAAACGATTTGAAAATTTGAGGGTGATGCTGTCTGTTCATTACCAGCCTTATGTAAAATTTTCGTGATTTTTAGAAATCTGTAGCTATTTTTAATAATTATAATGAAATCTGATCAGAATAGTGTTAATTGCATAATATATTCATTCGTGAACCAAATGAGCTGAAATTCGAATATGTCATGCCTCTGTGACTTTTATATGTTGTGTTAAAGTTTTAAATTTTTGGACTTGATTTGATGTGGTTAATAATTTATTTATCGAATCTGCTGAGCGTTCTTTGAATTTTTATAAATTGGTTATTTCGTGAAAAATTCTGAAATTTTACTGAGATGCCTATTTTATGTGTTGAATCATGCTTTTAAAAGATGGGAATTTTTGGAGTCCATTTTGATTCGGTTTTGATTTAAATTCGATAAACTGCTGAATCTCGTATGAATTTTTAAAAATAGTAGCAGTCAATCCATGTATAAAAATCTCAGCCCTGAATATTGTGCTACTATTTTTGAAAATTCATACAATATTCAGGGTTGAGATTTTTATACATGGACTTAAGCATGCTGTATGTTGTTGTGTTAAATTTACAAGTTCTCATTCGTTCATTAAGTTCAAGTATGAATTGATGCTCCCATTTTGTTGATATCTTGTTCGAATTTTATAAAATAGTGCATTTCGAGTTTGAAGCTGGAAATTTGTGGTATTTCATGTTTCTGGGAGATGTAATTTTGTGTAAAATTTCAGAGCTTAAGTCGTAGGGTAGCCTGACCATCTATCTTCATGTGATTAATGATTGCTATTTTCGAAACATGATTTTGAAATGAAAGTTGGGAATCGACTTGCTTTTCGTTTTGATGTAAGTTTGACTTGGTCAACCCTTGGATGGATTTATGTGAACTCCCTTATGTGGTTTGGTCGAGTTTAGTGCCGAGTCTTAGTGTTCCAACATCCACAGGACTTCACGAACTACTTAGTCGAAACAAGTTCGACTAGGTCTGTTTTGTGATTTCCGATTTAAGTCAAGATGGATATTGATTGTAGGATCTTGACATAATGTAGGTGTCTAGAGGTGTTGACCTCGCCTCATTTCGAGATTTGTGACTTTGAAGCTGTTGCTGCTATCAGGTGGGTACATTTATGATGTATTCCATATTTATCGCACTTATTATTTCGTGTAATATTTCTTTGAAAATTTTTGTATGCATGAGAACTCTAGTCTAAGTGTCCCGAACGCTAGTGCCTTGATGAATGCGAAAGCAGTAGGAGGTCGCCTGCCCGTCGTATCCGGGAGGGACGCCCCATGCCATCGTATTCAGAAGGGGAAAAACATCTGTGTTGTCTCCTGGAAAGGATCCTACGAACCGTTGTACCCGGGAGTGGGAAGGTTTCTAGTTACAGCCATGTCGTTGTATCCGGAAGGTTGTTGTATGTACATAGGAGGTTTGCGATAGGGCTGGGTAGGGGGTTTAGGCTATGAATTCTGTGCATACCAATACTGATACTGTTTTTTGAGTTAGGGTTTGTCAATTCTATATGATTACTTGATTAATCACCTTCTAGTTAATTAGCGACTCTTAGAACCGAAAGGGGAGAAGTCGTAGACCTAGGCTCGCATGAGGTAGATGATTTCGTAATTGAATAGTTGATTGGTTTTGGATTGAAATACGTGCTTGTCGATGACCTGTCCCTTGTTACGAAAAGTTATTGGGATTAAGATAATTGGCATGCGTCGTATGCTTGAGCTAGCTCGTCTATGTTCAATCCCTTGTTACGAAAAGTTATTGGGAGCGAACCGCTAGATGTCTAAGCGAGAGTGTCAATCTCGAACTGAACGATTAATTGCCCGGTTTTGCTAAGAACTTGAATAAATTATCCCCGATTCCCTAGCTTCTCCATCTTTGTTTCGTTTATATTTTTAGGTAGATTATTGTTTTCATATTATTTCTTAGTTGGTAATTATTCTACCCCCATCCTGATTAGAGTGTTTAGGAAAAAAAATGAGACTCGTTACGAAATGTGAAAAATACCACCTAAAGGAAAAAAAATACCTGAAATAAAATACCACCTAAAGGAAAAAATACCTGAAATAAAATACCACCTAAAGGAAAAATACCTGAAATAAAATACCACCTAAAGAAAAATACCACCTAAAGGAAAAAAAAAATACCACCTAATTATTCTTAGTTGGTAGATTATTGTTTTCATATTATTTCTTATTTTAACAGCAAATCATATCCTGAATAAAATACCACCTAAAGGAAAAAAAAATGAGACTCGCTACGAAATGTGAAAAAAATCGTAAGCTGTCTTATAAATACCTGAAAGTGTGGGGGTGTTTGCCTAAGGTTTCAGTACCTGAACCCAAACAAATGAGAATCGGACCAAAGACGGTGATTGCATTTTTATTGGATATGGGTACAACAGTATTGTAGTGCCTCGTTTAATTATGAATTATTAGGAATTATTTATTATTGTTATTCTTATTTATTATTATTATTATTAAATGCCAAATTGTCTTTAAATGTCTAGATGTTATTATTTGTCTAATTGTAATTAATTGCCTAAATATGTATCTGTATTACTATTATTATTATTTGTCTAATTGTAATTAATTGCCTAAATATGTATCTGTATTATTGTTATATTATTAAATAAATATTATGTTTATTATGTATTAGCCGATTTCAATTTGATTTTCGTCGTTGAACCGAGCCTCTGATAATTTTCAAGTCGAGCCCGAGAGAACCGGTCAATTTTGAGTATTTTTCTGTAACCATTTTGGAATCGTTTTTCTCTAGCCCATTTGATAAATATTTTTGGCCATTTTGGAGTTTAAATAAAAGGACTATGCTATTTTTTTTTATCTGGCAAGCCCAAAACAGATAATTATTTTCCGTCCCTTCTTTTCTCAAGACGCGACCAAAACAGATAAAAATTTTATCTGCTCATACAGAACGCCAGACCGAGTCTCATGGGAGATATTTCCTCCAACAGCTTGCACATTCTCTCCTCACTCGGCTATATACATGCTTAGATAACTCCATTTCCAAAATCACACCCTCAGCATCTCTCTCTCTCGCACGCAGCTCTCTCAAAATCAGTTTCTCTCACCTCGTTGCACGATCACCTCTCAAAGCCCTCGCAAATCCGTCGTCATCCTCGCCATCACCCTCTCGTGAGAATCCGACGCCACAGCCTCGCCACGAAACTCTGCAACTCTGGCGAGCCCCAGCAACCCGACGGCGAGCCCTATTTCTCCTCCGAGAACCAGACAACCGGGGAGCACCCCCCTGCGGCAACCCTCCGCCGTGAGCCAACAGCAACTTCGCAGCTTCTCCTCTCACCGGAAGTGAACCAGCGAGTGCCCCCACGCCACGACGCCACAATCTGCTCTCCTCCCACGCCGCGAACAGAAATCCCGTCACGCCGCGACTAGCCCCAACACGCCGCGACACCACTGTAGCGAGTCCCCGTCATGCCGTGAGCACTCCTTCGCAATCACCGGCAGCCGCTTCACCTCCGTCGCGAGCCGCGCATAGCCGTCGAGCGCCGCCACCACGTACGTTCCATTCGCGAGCAGCCCGGGCCCGTTCGCCGAAGATCTGTTCGAGCTTTTCGAGTCCCGTTCATTGGGCCCGTCTTTCCGATCTCTTTCCCGAAGACGGGTAACATTTACGAACCCTTTCGTGATTTCGTTCGAACTCGATTATCACATGTTAGATACGTATACATATCGTGCGTATATGCTTCGTCTATTCGTTCGATGTCTCGTAAAAATCGTGGAATGTTGATAACTCTCGTTCGTTTATGTTAGACCGGTTATTGCTGTGATAAATCATATATTGCTCGTTTATTTATTTTAAGAAGTCATATATATCATGGTCGAGCTTAGGACATTCGTTATATTTGTTCATTGTTATTTCATGTGAACTCGTATTTTTCACTGTTCTGTTGTGCCTCAGTTTAAGCCATCAGAGACCGATAATGTGAAGTTTCTATCTTCTTATAAAATGTAGTATGTTCAGTTTTCTGTATATGGGCTTTGGAATTTCTCGATTCCGACTTATATCGAATAAGTTATGATTTTTACGAGAATATTGCGCGTCCAGTTTTCCTGTTACCCGGCAGCATATGTGTAATTAATGTGTGACCTGTTTATCATGTCGTAATGTGCTCTTATAAGTTTATGCTCTGTATAAAGGTTATAGGGTTGTTTCTTATCATTCAAGTGAGATAAATTTCATATTGATATGTGCTCTGTAGCTCGTGTTGTGTTCTTATGAAGGTAGACATGCATGAGATAGGACTTTGTATTTTGGCAGAAATCTGATGTTGAATGTTAACTGATTTTACACTATCCAAATAACCTTATATGCTTCTGTGTTCTAAATGAAAGTTGTAGAGGCATGCCTTAGATTTAATTTGACACTTGAACCATGTCATTTGGAGGTCGGTAGCTCAATATAGATGATAAACTCTGGAATGCTCTCTATATCACATGTGAGTTTCTGGCAAGTTTTCTGTATCATATGTTTTGTGATTAAACTCGTTGATAATATGATTATTTGCCAATGTGATCTTCATCGAAGCTGTAGACATACTAGTTATCTATCATGTGGTTTTTAAATCTCATTGAAAGCATGTTTTTAGCTCCAGTTAGCTAACATTTACGGAGTTCTGGTCAATTGCATATTCCCAGTTTTGGACTGTGACTCTATTTTGAGTGTTTGCTAATTTATCACCTGTTAAATGGTCTTATTTGATTTCGGTGTCCTCATAAGAATTTTAGATGCATATTTTAGGATTACAATTCAACTTGAACCATGTTCATATGAGTTGTGTGCAGAGAATTATGTCGGTTTTAAAAAACGCTGCCCGAGTTAAGTTTTTAAAACTTATGTGATATTTTCGGAAATGTGAATTCCCTGATTAAATGCATGCTTAAATGCTTACGTGAGCTTAGTTGGATTAAGTGATTGTTGAATAGTCATTTATAGGGTTATTTTTTTAAATGTAGGTGATTGACGAGTCGAGCTCGCTGCCTACACTCATTTTGTGATTTATCTCGATTCTTACCAGGTGGATTAGTTATTCTAAAATATCTATGCATATGTGTGTTTAAATATGCTTAACCGGTATGATCTATGTATGCATGTGGGCATGTAGCCTATCGATGTGAGCTTGATGGCCATCGGTATGGTTGTCCCCGTATGATGAAATACGGTTACACTTACGAGGTAAATCTCATTAAGACCTATGAGAAGGCCGTGTCATTAATGTGGCACGCACTCTCATGTTTCATTGATATGGCATGACTGAGCTTTGATGAGCGTAGATGTGCACATGAGTGAGTCTTTGATGAGACTAGAGTCATTGATTTGACTAGAGATGAGACATGATGTTTATTGTTTATGTTCATGCTGCGACCATACCATCTTAGCATATTCTCAGTTGTTTCATATGCATAGTGTGAGTACAATATTTTCCAACTGTACTCACTCCCACGTGCTCTTCACGGATGCAGGTTAAGCAGTTGGCGGGTGAAGAGGCAGGGCGAGTGGTGGTCTATATTATTTTACTTATGATTATTATTGCTTCCGTTTTTATGAACTTATGTTGAATTGGGATATTTTTTATTAGGGTCACTTGAGACCTTGGATTATGAATTGCCCTTATAATTTTGGACTTATTGAATGCAAGTGAAGTTTGATAATTAGTAATCATGCATGTACCGATTTTATCTGAAGTGTTTGTATTTTCGGTTAAAAGTTCTTGGTAGTTAAGAAGCGCCCACTGAGTTTAAAATTTAATTTGAGATTTGCGAAAAATTTATTATGAGTTTTATAAATAAATTCGATAAATTTATCTAGATTTCCCTTGTTATTTTGTTGTGCTAAATTTTATACGACCTATTCAATGTAGAACTATAGCCAATCCCAATACCCGCAATGCTCGCAACAGGCAGCCATCCCCGTCTCCATCCCCGCCTCCAACTCCACCTCACCATCAGGCCCATCCAGTCATGGACTTTACCAGGATTTTAGTCCAGTTCCAGGGCATGCACGCGCCTACTTTTTCGGGGAATGAGAACCCCACAACAGTGCTGGAATGGATTAAAGAGCTAGACAAGATTTTCTCTGTACTCCCCCTCCAAGACAGACAGCGGGTTTCCCTCGCCGCTTTCTAGATGAAGGCGGATGTTTCCGACTGGTGGATTGACCACAGGGCTCGGAGGCCAGAGGCTGAGCTTAACGCCCTCACCTGGGAGCAGATGAAGGCGATGGTCCGAGGCAAGTTTCTCCCACAGAGCTTCTGGGATCGGATGGAGCACAACTTTTATCACTTCTAGCAGGGCAACTCCAGCGTGGACGAGTACATTCGCTCTTTCACCAGGATGAGCGTCTTTGTCGGTGACACATTGAGCACCGACGAGAAGAAAGCCCGGAAGTTCCTGAAAGGGATGAATCAGAGGATCCGTGAGCTAGCTGGGAGTCACGGTCCGATGTCTTATGCCGACATCGTGAGTCGGTATTAGGGAGTGGAGAGCTGTCTCATCCCAATAGCTCTTGTTCCATCATATTATCATGCTGCTCAGCCTGTCCAGGCTGTACCCCCAGTCATTCCTCTCCTCTGTCCTATCAGCCGCCGCTCATTTATCAGACGCCTTATCAGTATCCTGTCTCTTATGCTCCCGTCCCCCCATCCTCTAGCTCCAACAAGAGGAAGAGCGACCATCATAACAAGAAGAAGGGAAAGAAGAGGACCTTTGAGAGGCGTGACGACCGACCCAATTAGGGTCAACATCTGAGGTGTCCTAAATGCAGCAAATCACATCCCGGCGAGTGCTTAGCAGGCCAGCGCGCTTGTTTCAACTGCTATTGCCCCGGCCATTTCGCCTATGCCTGCCCCGAACCTAAGAGGCAGCAGCAGCAGCCTTTTCCCTATCAGCAGTACCAACAGCAACTTCCTCTGCCGCCAACTCTTCAACAGCAGCAGCAACCCAGGCAGCCCCCACCACACCAGCAGAGGACAGGAGGCCACGCCCGCGTCTACACCATCACCCACGACGAGGCCGCCAACCACGCAGGTACCATGTCCGGAATGCTCTCGATATCCCATATACCTGTTTTTGCATTGTGTGACACGGGAGCAACTCATTCATTTATCTCTTCCTATTGTCTTGAGGCCTTATCTATTACCAATGTGTGCAAAGTTGATCCTCTCGAGGTTAGCCTAGCCTCGGGAAAAATTATTATATCTGACTCGCTGGTTTGTGATATTTCTATCAATATCAGTGGGCGAATTCTGAATGCCGACGCGTATGTCCTTGAAATGCGAGACTTTGACGTGATCTTGGACTGGCTCACTCATTATCGAGCCGACATTCGATGCCAGGAGCGTGAAGTTACTTTATTTCCCGATACCGATCAGCCTGTTGTTTTCTATAGGGTGAAGCAGTCCTCGAGTCATCTCTTCTATGCAAGCTAGGAAGAGCCTTTCCAAGGGTAGCTATCAAGGCTATCTCGTTTCTATGATGTCCGATGTAACGCCCCAAAACAGTAATAATATTCAGAACGATTTCACTGCTCGACTATAAGTGAAATCCGTAATTTTCAGAAATTCCCGAGTTATATTTATTGTGCTAAATGCTCAATTATGATAAATTATTCTTGGAATAATTCTATCTCAAGTATAAGTTAAGATTAATCCATTAATTTGGGTTAGTAAATAATAGCAAGTCAATTCGAGAATTGATCGACTCCGAACCCTAGTTTGGTTCCGAGTTAATTTTCGGGTAAATCCCGAGCATAGCCAAGTATTGGTATTTTTATACTTAGAATATTTTTCTAAGTGTGTAAGAATATCAAAGTATAAGTATTGATCATTTTAACCGAGCCCTAGTTCTTACCCGAGCCGCTCGTGCTGAGTTCCGCACCCGCTCATCGAGCCGCGCCCAACCGAGCTTAGCCTCGCCCGAAGACATGTCCTAAGTCCTAAGAATCATTTTGCAATTTTTCTAAGTGTTGGAAGCCCTTCCCAACCCTTGCAACTCGGGCCAAGACCATTTTCCCGCGAACAGCCCGTGCCCGCGCAGCCCAGCCACGCCCTCGCGCCCAGCCCGC